>NW_019091438.1:583338-598218 GCF_001949145.1 Acanthaster planci
AAACACCCCAACAACCCAACAAACAAACAAACAAACAAACACCCCAACACCCCCAACAAACCCAACAAACAAACAAACAAAAAACAATGTCTGCCGAAAGCTGTGGCATTTAAATGAACAATGTTGAATTTTAATTGTTCAAGTGTATATTGGTATCACCTTCCAGACACATCCAATAACTTTTTTTTTTTTTTAATATACCGGGTCACAAATGAACAGGGCAACGGTTGGAGGGGCTTGCGTGTTTTGCTGCATAATCTTTCAAGAACTAAAATAACGCATCAGGTATTTTAATACGTAGTGCACTGCCCAGATTAAATAATCGCCAGTCACACAACCATTTTCAACAACGGAACTTGTCAACAATGTTAATGGGACGGTGTTGCAAACCTTGCCCGGCATAATGTCTTCAAAGTTTGTAAACCTGCTTGATTCCAAGAAGCAGGAGGGACTAATTTTCACCCGTGCCACGTACCGCTTTGTACTATAATAATTATAACTTGGCATGGACTTTTTTCGACGTCAGTGTGACTATTGGTGTCGATAATGATTACCGATGGAAATTGGGACCGCAATGGAAATAAGTTAATTTAACTTTTTAATTTAACTGCGTCATCCCTACCGGTAATATTTCTACTCTTGGGAATCTTTGAGTTTGCTTTTCTTTAATTTATTTTTATGTAATAATATTGTGTGGAAATAGTGAATAAATCAAAACAAATCAAATCAATGAGGTTCACTTTGTTCACTTTGTACATGAACATATGTACATGTATACCGAACGTCTTCGGATTCATGCAGTGCCAACGACCTGTCAGCAGGGGGCGCTATATAAAGCAATTCGACACTATCACAATGGCTTGTGAAATGCATTTAAGTGTACACTGGATGATTTGCCGTGGCTTTCTGAGATTGCATTTTTTTTCCTTTGCCGTGTACAGAAAGGGTTACAAAGTGAGATGAAGTTCAATATCACGCTATTACTCTGCACAAGACTATTATGTTTAAATCAAAAGTGTCAAAGCACATCGCCACTACTTTATGTTATATACATGAAGTGTGACCATGGTAACGAAATTCCATTGCTGGTCATTTACACAGTGCCCGTGTCAATGGCAGGATGCAGGCTGCGACAGTCATAAATCCCAATGCCAATTTCCGCCACTAAAGGGGGGCCATTGGGAATGAAACATAGCTGAAGTCGTCTCTGATCAGTTATGTGTTAGAATGTGCCAATGTGTTCAGTTATGGTCTGATCGAAACACAAGTGCAACAAGCGAGCGATTACGAACTCATTTCTACAGCTGCATAGCTTGATTGTTCTTCACTTTAGGGGAGAAATTATGCTTGAACGGCAAGGGCTACCACAAATATACGCAGACTGACGTTTACAGTGGTAGTTGTTTTTGCAAGATTTCAAGGAATGAACTTTTTGACAGGAGAGAAAAGTACGTCGGCCCTTTCCCACGTCACGCTTTCTTTCTTTCTTTTTTTTTTAACTTCCCCTTGCCCGACATATCTTGCATGAATATCTCGCACTGGGGTTATATAGCAGTCAACCCTACCGTACCGTCATCAAGGTATAAAACGGCTGAAAGCACAATAGTCACTGGGAGCGCGACAATTCACCATAGTAAGCCGACCGTGAAGACAGCCATCTAATTTTTTTCTCCCCCATCGAATGCCACGTAGTGTAGAGGCTTTCGAATCGCCATAACGAAGTATGTACACACGGTGGGGCGCGCAGTCAGAATCAATAGCTCTTAACATGGAAGTATGAGTGGACAGTGCAGCTGCCAATGTGAAGACCGCATCCTCTCACAACCACACATGGAACCCCTTACCTCTGAGTGTACCGCCCCGTTTGAAATCTGGACAACCTACTCCAACTGCTACACGATTCCAGAATTGCAGGCTTTCGTCACAATTCTAGTCTGAATTGTGGTATGTCGACAGCATAAGGAAAGAATAACCCTCCGACATAGCATCGCCATTATTGCTCGCCTCGTGTCGGAGATCAAGACGCCGGACCGCTTGGTAAGCTTTCATGTTTTACAAATGATCGTAGATCATATTAATAGGGCCACTGCTTTACGGGTTCCATTGCACATGAAGTTTGATTCTCGAGGGCAGAGCTGAATATTATGTGCTGTTACTGCCGTAACCAATGAGTCTAGTTATGCCAAATCCACCCAAGTGGCTTGGCACATTCCGTACTAAATGTCATTTTATACTGCAAACTGCAATACAGTCTGACAGTGAAACTGTATATGTTACGAATATACAAAAGCCAACATTAAACACATACGAGGTGTCATGTCACAGGTCCGTCATGGGGTTTAATGTAACATGGCTATGGCCCGTTCAATCAAATTCTGGCTACGTAATTTATACATGTACATCTCCCGTCCATTACAACTGCTGCTGTGCCGTTGGTCCATTAGTTTTCTGTGCGGGCACCTCGTAGTGAGCCTAACGGTCAATTTCAGTAACATCATAAGGGTATTATGTACATGTATTACTGCGAGACCTCCATTATCATTAACAAGACACATACGCATTCGTTCGCCAGTGAATTTAATTACAGTGTACTTGTTTAATCATCACTCCTTTTCGAATTCAGGCAGCACGTAATTGAAGTTAGAAAATGCCAGGGCTAGTAATTTGCAGAAAATTATCATGAGAGGTGCTTCGTCCTGTTGTTATTGTTTGCATTTTTAAGTAACAGAAATAATGCAACCGTGCATTATTTCGGGGTGTGGTCAGAATATGTCATGAAAACTGATAGGTTCCCCATCAACTTGTTTTGTCCCAGAGCAGGCCCGGCAAATGAGCGACGTCAAAATGGCTTGTAAATGAGTCAGACACGTGTGGTAGAAATTATCGACCGGTCTGCATATTAATATCAACATGGCTGCTCTATTTTTCTCGCGAAATGACAGCTGCAAGTGAGACAGTTTTCTTCGATTTTTCGGAAGCGCTGATACCAAAATTGCAACTGGCTGCTTTTGGTTTGTGAAAACGCAGACGGTAATGTTTAACTAACAAACGTTACTGGTGTGCATTCTAAAGGCAAAAGAATGAAAAACTCACTCTTGAAAGGAGTGCATCCCTCATAAATCCACTTGAAAAGAGTGAGAACCACTCTAGAAAAGAGTGAAAACTACCTCAAAAGAATAAAAATTACTCAAAGAGAAGCCATAGTTGTCCTTTAAATGGTTCCAGAAAGACTGAATATTTTGCTCTTTTTTAAGTGATACTGTCTCTTTTTAGAGTGGTTTCCATTCTTTTGGAGTGGTACATTTAAAGGATTTGCTCCTCCCGAGGGTGAGTTTTCACTCTTTTGCAGAGAGTGTGTCCATTATACAAAGTCTGAGTCACGTTAATAACGGTTGTTTAAATTTAGCAGCAGTTTGTAATCTTAACCACATCCCACACTTTGGACTCCACTGCATGAATCTGAACCGAACTCTTCCCATTCCACATAATGCTGAACAACACTACTTTAAAGAAAATATAGCCGCCATCTTGTTTTATTCATATTATCCATGTGTGGTTGTTTCAGTATTGCTGAAGTTTCAAGAAAGGTCAGGTGAGGTTAAAATCGAATACTGACGCTTACTACTCGAACAGATTGTGTCGTTTCTCCTTTCATGAGAAAAGTCAAGGCGATACTTTTGTAAAATAGCCGCCGTACCCATTGATTCAGATAATGGCGAAATACGTCAAGTCCTGTTCCCATACTAATGAATGTTTTTTCCACTCGTGTTATGTAACTGTCGTATAGATCCTTGTCGTTTGATTTATCTTGAAATAAATTTCAGGCAATTTCAAATCCCAGTAACTTTCCGGACCAAATTTTATTCCCCCTAGGTTTCAATCAGTGCTGCATGTTGCGCTCGCGCTGCCCTTTGAGGGACGAGGCCATTCACATGTCGTGGATACAAGGATGTCGTTAACCGCAGTATAGTTTTCACCATCCGCACCTGGGCGAGTAGTACCTGACGCAGCATGAATGGCAGGAATTGTGAATGTCACGTGATGCGTGTTCCACCAATCAAATGACAAGAATCTGTGTGGCAGTTTTAGCAAAGAAACTATACCCGGTTTTTTTGGGGGGGGGGGGCTACACGGTGCATAGATTGCCTGTCGACCATACCACCAATCTTTGAAACAAAATGCCGTCCCTATCGTAACGTCTTGCTGCGAATTCATATTTCAATTCGTCAACCCGCCTCATACGGTAATTTTATGCTTTCTTTTTCCATACAGGCATGAAAAGTAGAAAAAAATGAACATTGAGCCCCCCCCTATATAAATGGGAAGGGCAATTTGGACAGCTGTGTACATCACTAGGTAGCTTCTAGCTGTCCCTAACAGTCCCAAATTCTCCGATTTCAATACGATTTACGTACACCCTAAGGGGTTAATTGATTCTGTCTACAGCGCTCGGATTTACTTCAGGCCGCAACATTTCCTTGCAAATCATTTTTGTACGTCCTTCAGTGTGTTTCACTTCGCCGGGAAAGAAATGTAAACAGGTCTATGCAATGGATTTTTCTCAGACATTCCAATTCAATGTTGGTAAACAGGTTGGCATCATTGTGGATGAAGAATATCGTGAAGTGCATAATTTTAAACATTTACAATAGTTCAAGCTTTGCTGGAAACTTAAGACACTCAGTTTTAGTGTATCTGCTTTTCTGTGCAAAAGGCGAAACTTACATGTATTTTACCAGTGAAAACGTGTCTTAGAAAGGTTTGCTCAGTGGTTTATTGCCATACACAAACCAAATCCCCTCAGAAAAGGAAATTTGGAAAGAAAATTAAAATTCCAGTAGATTTTTTTAGCACAAATCAGCGCAAAAGCGTAGATTTCTCCCTGAAATGACATCACAGTTTTGCTTAATATGAATATCAAATTTGCTTTAGCATAAAAAGACTATAAAAAATGCTGTTTGAAATACTACTACAAACTTGACAATGAGGTAGATTGAAACACATTTTCCAGGGCTGTGGCAAAATAAAGACACTGTATCAACCTTTTAAGTACATGAAGAACTAGATAATTGGGTGCATGCGAACATACCAGGCTTACACAACTAACCAACGACCACACCAATAGAACAGCATGACGGATGGGTGGACGCGGGGCTTTTCAGAACATAATAAAAACAGCATTCCACAACCCATTCGCGCTAAAGAGCACTGGCGGCTGACCTTTAGGGGAAGCAGGCTCAGTGCTTTTGTTGACGCCCCCAAACAAAACGTCTAAATAGGAACATTGAAAGGGTCGCAAATAAACTGAGTATAGACGTTCACTGCAAAAAGAAAAATGCCCAACATACACTGATGTTCTCACGGTCTTTGCCAAAGGGGATTTTTCGCTGAACATTATTTAGAAATACGGCTTGACAGGAAATTCTGTCCTTGTTTCCTCCAACTTCCCGTGGGAGATCGCCATAATATATGAGAATGCCATTTTTAGACCTTCATAAAAATGACCTTGCCGTCCTTGAGGGATCTGAGAGTGAACGGGCAAATTATCCTGCTTCACCGAACCACTGTTTGGTCATGTTTGTGGTCTGATTTGATTAAGAATGGATTAGTGAGAGGCTGTTGTGGGTTTTGTAGCGTGAAAAAGGGATTGCGAGAAAGCTTGTATACCTGACACAGCAGAACTAAGCTTTGGTGCTATCCCGTAAAAAGCGTTTAAAGCCCCCATATTTACGACCGTCACTCGGGTACAAGATAAATTGGTTCATGATATATCAATTCGTACAGGACTTTTAAAGGGGCGGGAATAGAAGCTGGCATTCCTATTTGTGGCCTGCACCTTTCATAGTTTACATACCCTCCAGTCCACAGAATGCTTTGATAGCAGAGAATTTGACAGCATGCAATTTCTGGTTGATTTTGTCGGCGCAGGCAATTTTTGGATCCTGGCTTGCAACCTTGTTGTGGGTTGACATAGGTGATCTTCCCTGCAACAGTTTCGACGCAGGTTTTCCAATGATAGACCGACCATGAGAATGAAATAATCAAAAAACATAGGTCTCTTTTCTCCTTTTAATAAGCAATCATCGAAAGGAAATTTGCGGCACCCAACGTCATGACACTGAATAGTATGACGTGCACTCTAAAACTCCCGGGTCAGATTGACCCTAAATTGGGTCCCATTCGGCGTGACCCTTTTCCGGGTCAAATTATGACCCAGAAAGAGTCACATATGACCCATTCCCGAAAGGGGGTCATATTTGGATCTGGAAAAGGGTTACGCCGAATGGGACCCAATTCTGGGTCAATCTGACCCGGGAGTTTTTAGAGTGTGTTGGCATTACTGTTTTGCTAATGTTGAAAGCTGAATAAGCGAACAACTTACAATTTAAAAAATCACTACAATAAAATCACAAATACTGAAAGTCAATTGAACAAAAATTTGCATTTAACAATAATAAAAAAAATTGCATTTAACAATAATTTCAAATTTAACAAAAAAATATATTTCATTTGTTTATGAAGTTGAAAGAGATGATAAAAAAGTTTTTGGCATGGAATGTTTTCATTTCAGGGATGATCGAGGAAACGTAGACTATACGCTTGAAAATAGAGCTTCATAATGGCGGGCCTTTTGGGTCGAAAGGGAAAAAAGAAGGCCCAGTTGGAATTGAACAACGAACTGCCGTTCTTCGACGTGCACTACTTGGGCCGAAGCCTGACCAAGACCAAGATGGGTCGGGAGTGTACCAAGAACGTGGTGGAAGACCTGGTCAAGAAGGCTCACGGCCGGGAACTCCAGACGGTCAGTTTGACCATCTCCAGCCGCGGGATATGGGTCACCGAGAAGTCCGGCCAGGGTAACGGGCGAGAGACCTTCATTCCGATCTACTCAGTGACGTACGGTGCCGCAGACAAAAAGTACCAGAACGTCTTTACTATTGTGACGACTTACCGTCCCAATGGTGCGATCAACAAGTCGAACAGGCAGGATAAGGACAGTGGGGGCAGCGGTAGCGGTGACGGTAGCGCGACCGGCAGCGCGAACGGCAGCAACTGCAGCGGCGCCCCGGTGAACTGTAAGGGGAACAACGTGGAGGACTTCAAGGCACTGAAGTCCGTGAAGGCGTCCTCCTCAGAGGTGTTCGTGTGCCACGCTTTCCTCTGCCGCGACCCCGTTCTCGCCCGTGCCATGGTAGTCTACCTGCTCAAAGCCTTCAGGGTGGCCTTCGAGTCGTGGAGCCGGTGCATCAAGAGCGAGAGACTGCGGGAGAGGATCAAGGCTGGACCGGGCGTAACCGGGGCATCGGAGCAGGGGAAGAGCGGGCAAGCGGGGAGGAAAAACTCCCACCACGAGCTACTGACTGTGGAGCCCCTGGCCAAGCCGCCAGAAGAAACAGCACCCCTGGTGGACAAAGTGGCCGCATGGATGGACAAGTGGTTCCACTTTGGGAACAACAAGAAGCACAGCGAGATCTTTTCCTCGGAGGAGCCGTCATCCGACCCGTCGGAGTTCGAGGAGTTCTCTAAGAGAATGATGGAGTTCTCTGACCCGACCCTGCTGAACTTTGACGTCGACATTGAAGCAGAACTGAAGGACGTCGAAGTCTGCAGTGCCTTAAGTGAAGTTGTAAACCGGGAGCCTCCGGTTAGCTCATCCGCAGCTGGTTCGGGTGGAGTGGTGGTTTGAAACAAAACTGAAAGGCTGCACTGACATCAGATTTCTGATGTTTCGAGGCTGGTGAGTAAAAAAGGGTTCGTCAGTCATTCTTTTAGCACATCAAAACGCTCGTGCCACCATCTCAGATAAATGATCCCGCAGGAACTTAGTACAAGAAGCTTCAATATGAAGAGTGACCAGGGAAATGTTTCATATTACTAGAAAAGACTTTAGGAACTGGAAGGATACTATCTTTTTAATTGATTAAATCAGTATTCGCAGATTTTGTCAGTTTCTTATCAATCTGGTTGTAGTGGGTATGATCGATAACAGAGCACTAAAACAATTAGAAAAAGGATAGATTTATTGAAACAAGATCATGTGATGATTGATTAAAGAAGGACGGCTTAGTTAACTGAGAACAAGATTTCGCTGATTCTTGATGATTTTGTTTCTCAACCTGCTTGAACGTTTTTAAAACGTACGTTTTACCTCTTCATGGGGTTCAAAAAGTAACCTACCACGAAATAAGTCTGATGCTTCAGTGTTTGAAATATATGTTGGTAAAAGTCAACGGAAGAATGAATGAAGTCCGTTTTCTTTTTAGAAAAACCGCATTGAAAGCTGCGTAATACAAAAGTAACAGAAGGGCTCAACTTCAAAAATAAAGAGTTGAAGTAAAACTGTACTCACAGTGCGTTCGATTTATTTCCTGAGATTTTTTGTATTAATAACCCTACTTTTGCTATAATATACTAACTGCGTTTATTTCCTGTGCTTATGATTTAAATCTGTGCCACATTTTATACGTCGAAATACTCTTGAAAGTATTTTCGAAGCTTCAAATGATGTGTGTCATCTGTAAATATTTAACAGTGTGGAACCTGAACTTGTCTGTTAATATCTCAAATATCAATCAAATATATTTGTCTAGTATTAATCATTATTGTATTTCAAAATGCAGTTACATTTGTGTAAACAGCTAATGAGAGTATTATTGTTATTTACTCCTATTTATTGACAGCTAGCTGCATGTTATTTGACTTGAGGTTGTATGTATATAGCACGGACAATTTATCATTTCTTTTCCAATGGTTGCTGTTCACCTTTGTGACAAAAGTGTGTTGTCAAAATAACAAGCAATTATCATCGGCTTAATATGATGAAATTTGCGATTATACGTTATACAAGTGTGTGATATACTCACACGCAGCGGACTCGATCACTGTGAAAGGTAACTGCGAGCCGTTGATAACCCGTTCTTAATTTAAGACTGGAAAGGACATCGCGCTTTGCGCAAAAAATACGCAGCCGAAGCTTCAGGAGTGGATCGAGACGTGCACTGCATGTACAGTGTAACTTCACTTTATTTGGTGATTATTTTAAATCTAAAGGAAAGTAAAGCTTCCCCGCATTTGCCGCAACTAATGGGCCATTTTCCTTATTTTTTCATATCCCTTCTCTGTCAGCGCGTTTTTCTTTGACTTTAACAAGCTAACATTGAAAGACGGGCTATTGCACCAAATCCTTTCATATGCTAGAAAAGTTGGCTACAGAATTGACATTAAAGAACAAGGTAAAAAGTAGTGCCTAAAGCTCTTCAAAAGCTGCTGTAAGACAAAGGCCTACATGTATGTTGTAAATTAACGTCTCGATACCCCTCTGAAGCGCAGCGCATGCGCACCGCCATTGTTGGCGCGTGGTCGGCCTTATCAGCGCAGCCCCATCTGACTCGCAAGTACTGCTGGACATGTTAATATACATCCGCGTGCTTTGTTCTCGAATGCTTTAGGTTTTGAAACGCCGGACTAGCTTATGGTGTTGAAATGTGAGGGCATATTAAATCAGATCATTGCAAATTTAATGACCGGCAGTTTTCTCGCCTTCAATATTTGTAACATGTATGTATAGAAAACGCGTCTTATTTTTTCAAATAATATTGATACATTTTTGAATTTTTAGTAATTTTCACTTTTCTCTAAAAGTTCATTTTAAAACAAATTTATTATTCAGAATAAAGCCTTGATATATTCATTGAAACCAATATGCGAGAGTTGTTCTTATTTGGAATAATATGTTCATGATCAATTCGCCTGGTCTAACTTCTGTAAACAATTAAATTAGCAAAAATAATTTTATGGTGCATGAGAAAAAGAGACTTTTTTGGCTATAAAAACATGTCAAGTTTTTGTGGTCATACAGTTTGGTGTCCCAAAATCTCCAAATGTGGCAAGAATGTTTAAACATTCGTGACTCGTTTTTCAATCTAAACTTTGATCAGTCGAAATACAAGCTGTGAAATGAATATATGGGTATGCAGTCTGGAAATCCTGTCATCTGGATCACCAGATCACTGCAAGTCCACGCCAAGTGCTCCCTAACGATGTGATTTTGTAACTTTTAAAACGATAAATCACTTTTATCGGGTCAAACGGATAATAAGTTCATTTGTGGCTCTCTACATAACTTCATTTTTGGAGGCCGCTGGTTCTTTTCTAGTTCTTACCCTGACAAATCAGATTAATTGAACGTCATGTACATGACAGTTTTTAACGGCACGAAGCTCTGACAACCGACAGGGCCCCCTGCCGCTGTGAGACGGAATTTGACGAGAGTCAAAATTATCCGCCTCGAGCAAAAGCACTCCCTCATCGGTTGAAAAGAGCCACATGGATGTGAATACTCCATCTGTTGGGTAGCGATGTGACTGCAACGCTTGCGTTTGTGAACCAGCCATGCGCAGTTAGTACCAAAGGAGCCTCCGGTTGCAGGTCAGTAAATAGGCCGACAACGTCTTGCGCGGGCCAAATCACAATTTGTATGCACAGAACCTCGCTACGAAGTAGAGAATTTTGTGGCCCGTGAACTTGAAGATTTGTAGAAAAGACAGGTTTAAGCGAGCAAAACGAATACCAGCTTGTGTCTGACTGAGATTTGGAAGAAACCAGTGCCCGAAAACGGCCTATTTTTCGAGAAGTGTGAGCATCAATATTTCAAACTGGCGTGGGACTTCACGAGTGCTTTTTAGGGGTGACCTTCCGTGGAAAAACTTCAAAGTCGTGGCTTAATGAATGGAAATTTGAAAACAAAGCTAACAATAAAAAGGGCTTTAATTTGATGTGCATCTCGAACGCCTGAGAAACTCGTGAGTATATTTCCCAAATTTTTGAAGTTCAGGTGTTTATCACTGTTGGCTATGATAGTTTATTTACTGGCTTGCAACCCTCCGCGATGATTGTTAAGAAATAGCGCCCTCTCTTGGTCCAGTTCGAGGCCCATAAGCTGGAACCAACATGAGTAATAATTTGTCCCGATAGCGAGAGGGAGCTCTCACCATTTGCTAAAAGGTTCTGCTGACTTAGAAATTAGAAAAGGGAAAATAGAGACCCCATCTGCCAGAGGGCGCTGTTGCCATTGTCCGTAAATATGCCAAAGTTTGTCCGCTGAGTTATACACTCAAGGCATTATCAGACTCACGATAGCCACGTAATTGGGGAAATGAAGAAATATGGCATTGAGCATCTGGCTCGGACTCACAGAGCTTCCAATTGTGAGCATTTTGGATACGATCGGTTCCGAAAGTGGCACTACTTATACAGTAGTGCAGAGAGATGCTGTTTCAAAATGGTTACTTTCCTATAGGGAAATTTCCTTCGTTTTTGGTCTGCTTTAGGTGAGAGTTTCTTAAAGAGTCATTGATCAACCCACCAAAAATTGACAGGAACATGAAACTGAAGTCGACTTGTTGATCATCATTTTATGTTGTATTTTTAAAAGAATTTTGAAGTACAGTGTATGGAGATTTATCACTGGTGTTTGTGGGAATTTATTTACTGGGGTGCACGCTTACCATTTGGGTTGCATCGTACCCGTCCACGTGGCTGTAAATTGTTATTGTTCGGTAGAAAATAACCCAATTGAGAGACAGCGGAAAACAGCAGACTGGAGAATATTCAGTTCAACAAAACTGTAAGCAAAAGACTAGACCCCTCTGAAACTTATATTTACTTGTTAGTTCCTAAATCTTGGAAAAAGTTGACCTTTTTGAGGGTCTGTATACTTATTACGAAATATGTCACAGTGTTGTCTATTTGCACTGAGGCCACATCATATCCGAATCTCTTGTCTGGAGCTAGGTCTAGGTCTTCGCTCCATTGGAAATGTGTGGAGACGCGCAGACACTAGGCCTAGCCGTAATTCTGGAAGCCCGTTTCAGACACGGCCTGAGTTTCGGAATCTTTACACGCACTAACACTATCGTATATTAGAATTAATAGAGATAATGTTTCACCGTGATTGCTGGGTACTTTTTCCGTTCTTTGTGTACGAAAAATTGAATCAAATGTTGCACGAATCCCAATGAAACTATAGGCAAAAATGTGTTTGTATCTCTCTGTAAACAGTGCATTTTTGTGGACGCTGGCCAGCAATTAACTTACAATCAGTTTCATGTTTCAGGGCCGACCAATGACCTTTAATTTCCCCGTTTACATTGGTATGAGATGATTTGAATTAACGCAAACACCCTACCATCAAGCACACCATACGCAAGGCGCTATATTGCAGCATGGGATGACGTATTATCCGTGGAGTCTGTCAAGGGCGGCTCTTGTTACGAGTAAAGTATTTGGGAAAGGTGCTATGGCGAATATGCCCAAGTATTTGCTGAACAGAAGAGTTGCAAGTCCTTTTGCAAGTGTCTGTCCAATTAGACAGCTGTGGCGGTGCAGGCTTCAGTCTGATCATTGTCTGATCCTTAGGGAGGAAGCAGCATAATAAGGGAAGGAGAAGTTTAGGAACTATACTTCATTCACCTTACTCCCAAGATCACTCCTTTGAGATTCCACAAAGACAAAGAAACCCTGATTTTTCCCTATGAGCCCCACATGATTCTCAATGCACCTTTAGTCCTAATCTCCCAATACAATCTTGCCGAGGGATATGGCCAAGTGGTTCAAGTTTGTAACTCTCAATCATACCGTTAGGATTTCGAATCCGGGTTGGTTACGCTTTGCGGCTGATGAGCGCATTGGGGTATGTACCAAAGCGGCGGCACGCATGGAGCGTCCTTTATGACTGTATTGGTACCAAAAATCAACCGAAAATAATATATACATGTATATACCAAAACTAATATAATATCGGACGAAAGTGAAATAAATCTAAAACAAATATATAAAGGAAATATAAATCACACAAAACTAATACATTAGTACGATACCAGTCTATGTATATCAAGACAAAAGTGCATTTAAGGACAAGGTGGTTTATATGAGACGAAAACTGATAAACCTACAACAAATCGTACATAAAAATCACGAAAGCAATAAATATAGAACGAAACTAATAATAGGGCGAAGCGCCACCCCGTCGACGCCAGACCGGTTGCGATATAGAGCAAAATATATATGACGAAGCGCCATCTACCGACCGCCGGGTTCGTGAACGTCGCTCCTGACCCTGATGTAGAGCTTTGTCAATTGTTCCGAAGTGATGCAGAGCTTTCTCAATATTGTTCCGAAATGCTAGGATCATACAGAACAACCGAGAAAGCCCCTCGTCACGGTTAGGCCACACTGTAACGTTGCCGGTTGCTGCCAGATCATGCCGATTGTGATTGACCACGTTATTGACAGTCAGCCTCCGGCGCCAGGGGGACTGCTGCCCAGTGTCGGGCATTACGCGAGTAGCACGTTACTAGTAGCAGTAGGCCTAGGCCCATTGCCAAGGGGGTATAACATTAGGCCTAGTAGCATCTAATTCCTGGAGAGCAGGGCTTTGAAGGAGGTTGTCAACTACTTCTCGTACACGAACGTTCGAGTTCCCAACTCTTGAGCCATATTTCAGGATCACAGTTCCACTCGTTTCGACAAATCTGTGTAACAAGTAAAGTGTGGTGTTGTGACGTCCACCGTGTCATCCAGTATTGGGGGAAGGAGTTCCATAAGAGTTACGAACAACCTAGTTTTCGCTTGAAATGTTGGAACAGCCACCATAAAGTGATTACCTGTCCCAAAAAGTTAAATTTTAGCAAGGAAAATTCGGAAGCATTTACTTAGAAAACAGGGGTTTTTTTTCAGACAAATTTCATATAGGTTTGTGCAAAGGGGCATAAAGTGTTGTCCGTGTAAGAGGTCGAGTTTGGGCGGCCTCTTCTTGACACGAATTTCTTATTCTCGCTCTCGAACGGCGGGAACACAACCCCAGAACACTGTTCCTGGAACAGGATCACACACCACCTCTTCGTCAGGGTTTTACAGGAACACACGGAAAAACTCGTGAGAGTTTAATTTTTGAACAGCCGCAAAAAAAAATAGCGAGGCGGCTCACAAAGCTGGAGACAAAGGAAAGCTTTACAAAATTACCAATAACCATTTTCCATAGCAAAGAAATGAATGGTCCTTTTTACATAGAAAAGAATTCAGCCCAGCTTTCCAAAGTTTACTCTGAGAGAACGTACATGGATGCCGCCATGTTCCACGCAACAACCGGTTGTACGTTCCCGGCGTTCGAGCGGCCGACTAACGAACGACAATTCGAGCTTTTTGTGAACATACAAGAGATGCCGCGCATGCGGCACGGCTGGTCGGTAGATGGCGCTTTGTCTTATATATTTTACGTTTTCGTTCTTTATATTTTACGTTTTTGTTCGATCTATTTTACATTTTGCTCTGCATCACAGCCGGTTTGTCGTCAAGGTGGTGGCGCTTGACCTATTTATCAGTTTCGTTCTAAATTTGTTAGTGTAGCTCTATATTTTTTAGTTTCGTCCTAAATATATTAGTTTCATATACTGGTTTTATCCTATATATTGTTTTCGTTCTATTTTACTATTTTCGTCGTTTATATATGAGTTTTGTCGTACATTTATTAATTTCGTCCTATATAAATCACCCTTGTCCTTTAAATCTACTTTTGTCCTATATATAGATTGGTTTCGTACTTTATGTATTAGTTTTGTCCTATATATACTTTATTCGTCCTTTATATATTTGTTTTAGATTTATTTCACTTTCGTCCTATATATATTAGTTTCGACACTTTTTCGTTTGATTTTTTTGTATTAATAAAGTCTTAAAGGGCGCCTCATAGGCACGTGCTTTTAGAAAGTCCACCTGTTGGAGGTTGATCTAAAGATTTTGGGCCAAGTGTTCCCTGTCAAAAGGCACATTTGCATTAGCCTATTTGTTGTATGCCCGACACAAAAGGAGGGTGCTATTTGG
>NW_019091438.1:599247-688639 GCF_001949145.1 Acanthaster planci
ACAGGGAGTGGGGAGCATATACTTGGGGAATATCAGGGAACATAGGGACTGGGGAATATCAGGGAACATAGGGACTGGGGAAGACAGGGACAGGGAACATTGGGTGGAACCCGCGAAAATGCTTACAAATCTTTATTGATATCAACACGAGCTCTCGTTAATGGTAAAAAGTCCCACTCACAGCAGTGAACTCACAAAATTCGACGGAATATGGCTAGTAGTTCTTGAGACTTAAATACTGTCCTGAGCTTAGTAATTTTTGTGACTATATTTCATAATGTTACAGTACTTCTCTCCCATTGTATGTCCTGTAGTGTCCAAATTTCCGATGGTTGTTATGACGCACATTTTTCGTCTCTTAAATCAGCTCAATCTGCGCAACCAGTGCATTAAACATTAAATTCAACAATTTATTTTGTCGCAGTTTTTCAGAATTTTATATTTCCCCATTCTTCATCTTTTATACGCCGTCAGCTGTATGGAAGGTCAAATCTTTTAGTTTTGCTGTCCACGCGTGTTTTGTGGCTGTTCGTTTGATTGACTTCATTCAAATCTGTTTGGACCTATTCACTCCCGTTGTGCCAAAGAGATTTTTCCAACAGTTTGGCCACAAAAGCTGTTCCCGATCCCACGATCGGAAAATAATTACCTGCTGTGCAATTACCGTCATAATTTGCCAGTCTGGGCGATTATATCAGGCCTAAAGGACTTTCAGTCGTTAGTTACGCGAAAATCTTAGAAATAACGATCGCCTGCAACCAGTTATCACAATTATATTGGAAAATGCTTCATGGCCGTGGTATCTTAGAAGCAATGGAGCTTGAACTTTATTAGACATCTGCAAGGAAGATTTCAAATCGCACATGGCCTTACTGTCGCCCTCACCAAAGCCAGCACAAAAAGTCGCCGATTGTTAGTCTAGACTTTCACCAATTAGCCTTGCATATACCTTGTGGGTAATTGGTCATTGAATAGGGTAATCGGGATTATCCCAAGATAACGAGGTGCATTACTCAGTAAAGATTATTTCAGGACATGTCGTCTGTGGGCCGTTTCTGTGTCATATTGTCCTTGGCTACAAAATTCGACAGTCGCAAGGAGACGCACACAAATACTTCCCATATTTTCGGCGCAAAATGTAACTTTGTCGGTTGAACGCAATGATTGTAACTTTGATCTTTTTTCCTGTTCGCCATAGGCATAGTGTTTAACAGGTGGAAAAGAACATGTAACGTGTGACAACTTCACTATTTGTCATACCCTCAGGGCTGCCGAAAGCACCTACTTTATTATTTGTGGTTTTCTCTAAACGGTTTGTTGGAGCCCCGATGTGTTGCTTTTATGTCGTACACAAGAAAACAGTATACAAAACAACCCTGTGCAATTCGAGGTATGGCTTGGTGTACACAGAACTGTTGCCATCGTTGATACGTTAGCCAGCAAACACTGAAAGTGATTGCATTGCATAAGGCAAGAAACTTCCAAGGGCGGATCCGGGGTAGGAAAGGGGCATCCTCCCCCCCCCGGTCATTTTTTTATTTGTTACTGAGAAAAGGGCGATTTTTTTTGCCAACTTAATTTCCATCATTCAAAAATTAAAGCGTATAAAGGCCTCAAAGATAGTCTCAACCCTCAGATAAGCCGTAAAAGGTTACTTTTAAAAAATTCCAAATTTTGTCCCCCTTAAAAACAAGTTTGCCCCCCACAATAAAATGGTTCCACAAATCTTGCAAATCTTGCAAAGCAAAGTTTCGTGGACAAGCGTTCTCCCTCACAGTGTGCTTCTGTGGTCTCTGAATGCAGCTCTGCTTACGATTTCTCAGGCCGGTTTTAGGCCTCTCCGTGAAATTTATAAGCTTTGGCCCAATATTGACTCCTCCGTCTTAACGCACCACTTCGACTAACGGGTGGGACCGTACAGTAGCATTTCGTTTCGTATGTTTTGCAACAGCCATCAGAATTTATGGTCCAATTGTTCAATTTCCATCCACGCGGAAGTACAAGCGTTTGCTTTGAAATACACCATTCCAGTTTAGCGGCTTTCAAAATGCCCCTCCAAAGTTACACTCCGAATGGTTCAGATAGAAATTACCCGAAACGTGTACATGTACCGGCTAGAATGTTTCCAGTCGAAGAGGGGCTCATTCTTCCCGTGGTTTAGTTCATTGTCTTGGCCGAGACGCTACGTCACACTAAATGTAAGGATAAAGCCACGGGGAACCTTGAATGAAGGTGCCGAAAAACACCAAAGCATGTGTTGAATAAGTCTTGACAATGGATAGGTACAAAACCACCGTATTTGGAGGCGCAGTATGAAACGCTCCAACCCTTAAAGGGCCGTGCAGTGTGATTTTTTAAATCACTCCATATGACATAAACATGATCAATCCATGTGCCAGTTACTCCTCATTACAATTTTCATTTTGCCACTTTAAGGGCATTTTGGCGCCTTCTCATTCTTATGCTAAGGGAAATTGCATTTGAGACATTAATTTTTAAGGAAAATATCACAGTTTTTTTGCCTTACAGTTTACAAGCTACTCAAGTGAACTCTGCCAAAAGTATTCCTTTGTGATTGTTCATGTTGTTAATATCTTGTGGAAGGAGGTGACCTGTGACTGAACATGGTCGTCCCGACTTCTGTAACATAAGTGACAGATATTTGTTTACAATGTTTGAAAGAAGAAATTCATATTTCTTTACTTTTGCACGATGGATACAGAGTGCCAAAAAGACTTCTGGTAGTTTTCGAGTTGCGTATAAATACCCTTGAAATTTACCTCTTTTTGAATGCAAGCCGTACGCAAATAAAAAAATGGACGTATGTAATACAAAATTGCTGCAAACTGCTTGCTGACAACAGTGACCTAAAATACAAATCACAAAATAAGGAGGGCCTGACTGCTGGATCCTAGCAGAATCTTTCTCGAAAAAAAAGAGGTGATAGCATTCACTTCAATCGCTTGTGATAGTCTTCACTACGACATTGGCCAGAATATTTGAGATTTTGCAGTCCTGACTTTTCTTTTCCTCAGTGACTCCTTCTTTGCATGTCATTGGGCCATAATGCAAAATATTTGGGGCAACTTGTTTCTAGTGGCAAAGTTTGGGTTCACAGTTTGAACAGAATCCCCCAGTGGGCCATGTCTTCCTATCCTGAGATGACATTCCAGCAACGGCGCCCTCACAGTCAGAAAAGAAGGCATGGGCATTTTATGACTGTGTACAAAAGTGTACTTTTTCTGTGAGATAAACCCAAAAGGGACCTCGACACTTTTCATACATCGAAGAGAAGTAAAGAGTTAGACATAAAAAAGTTTTCGAGTAAATTTCGGGTCATGGGCCCTTTAAAGCAACACCCCGAAAACAACCAGAATGACTCACACCAAGTTCGTAGTCCTTGACCGAACGTTTTGACTCATGTTTTGAGTTTCAACACCTGGGTGTTGATCAATCATTGAATATAACTGAGAAGACTTTATTCACGTACCTTCCTCTGTCTCATATTGTAAGCTTCACTACATTGCTATTTTCCTTCGTTTTCCTATAATTTGTCAGTGTGTGTCTGTCTTTTCGATGGAGTGAAATTTATATGCGAGTCTGTCCGCAGTTTGCCATTGCAGTACAATTGCTCCTCACGTCTAATTGAACCTAAGCGGGCTTTCAAATTTTACAAATAAACGGTCACATTTGAATTTGAGTATTTGCATTTCCTATTGCAGTACGTTTCCTTAAGAACATGCATTTAATATTTTAATGCCCATAAGAACATCAGAAAGGATTTGGGAAGCGTATGCGGTGGGTGGTGGGATCAGAGTTTTGAACAGTTAGCTTAATTAGGAAAATTCCTTATGTACACACGACCACAATCATGCTGAATGCACCTTGCTTATTCGGTGTTTTGCATAAAACAACCATGCAAAATGGTACTGAGGACAGCCATGAGCTGCACATTCCGTTCCTCAAATACGCGTATACCATTATTGTGGTCCTGTCGTTAACCACGATTTTATTATCTCAGTTTCCAGCAGAACGATGCAAGAATAAAAATTCACTGTTCATCTGGCAAATCTGCCGCGTTGCAGTCTTAAAACAAGCATTCTTAGTGAATTACTGGTTGCCTTTCCTTGTGGGATTACACATGGATGGGCAGCCTTTTAATTAACAAGTTTTGAAAAAAGGGGACCTATCTATGATGGTAATAGGGTCGCAACGCTGTAATACTCCGCTCAGTTTGTATGCCTAATTGAATTGTCACTTTGAGTGCAGATGAATGGATGATTTCCGAGAAGTCGGTTTGACATAATCTTGACATGATGGTCGACACTGTCACGGCACAGGGCCAACGTCGCTTTAGCACCGCTGGACATGCGGAACAGACGGGTGGCAACACATGGCCGTTAATTTAAGACCAACTTTGTGATAATCTGTTCACTGCATTTTGTACATGGGTGTGGATAAACGTTGTGTCGTCGGGTGACTATTTGTTACAATTTGTTCACGCATCAAGAGGGAAAAAAGGAAAATTGTGCCTCTGACGGGAAAGTTGTTGAACGCCCCTTATCGCAGTGTGCGCTCACCCACAATAGCGCCGTGTGCTTGTCTACTGAATCGACTGACGCCAACACACCCAACGCCGGGTTAACTTTTCACGAGGGGGACTGCCTACTCCGCTTTGTGTCCCATTGTTGGGGGACAACAAAAGGCTCCTGACGAGTACGTTTACTTTGCATGTGTGCTTTCATGATAGGACACTTTCTGCGTAGCAGGCTGGCTCTTGTTGGTTACACATTGCCCGGCAGTCGTTTTGTACCGGCCTTGCCATGCCCTTATGGCTGTACCATCACAATGACAACGCATGAATACATAAATACATTGTACTGTAGCCCGCGCCTGCGCTGTGCCACCGTAGTCAAGCAGACGTGTTAGTGGAAGGAACCCCGTGGTAGCTGTTTGCCATGCACGTTGGATTATTTCATCAATACTCATTACGATCCCCTATGGCCACCACGCGCTGAAGTGGAACACGGCGGAGGGCTTGTTCGTTCGTCGTGTCCCCGTCAAACATGGCGTTCTGGAAGAGACGAAGCCGGGGATCTTTCGCCCCGTCGTCCAACGACAGGATGCCCGTCCTTTACCTGGGGCGTCATCCCGTGGCTGAGACCACTGGCTTGGACGATGCATCCGTGGCACTGGACACGCTCTACCGGAATTACAAGGAGGGTAAGGAACAGGCGCAACGCGTCACCGTGGAAGTGATCGTGAACGGTCTGGTGATCAACAAAATCAAAGGGTTTTCTCCCCCCTCAGATCCCTCCGAATCCTCGGACAACTGCATCCTCCTGGAGGCAGTCAAGATGTTCTTTGGGGCAACGGACCCTGCTCGCCCGAAAGTCTTTTTCATCATGAAGAGGAACGTCAGTGAAAACTCCGAGGAGCAGAATGAGTGTCATGCGTTTCTGTGCGACTCCGCCACCGCTGCCAAAACGCTGACTCTTCAGTTGGTGGAGATGTTCAACAGCGTGGGAGAACCCGAGACTCAGCTGGCTTACCGGAAAAGTTACGACTACGCCACGGTGCGATCCAACCAACAGCAGTCTCGGGAGAAGGGACTGCTCAGGTCGCAGTCTCTCAACCTCCCCCGGTCACGTGGCCGGCAAGAGGCCGTCTCGACCCTCAAGATCCGGATGAACGTGGAGCACGGAGAGCAGCACCAGTCGAGTATCACCGAGGCCAACAACAATTCGGAAATTGCCAGACTCATAGCTAAGCGGGAGGACGAGAAATCAGCCCGGTCCGAAGCGGCCGATTACCCGATGAAGGGCAGCGACAGTCCCGCCTTGGAGAGGTCCAGCCGATCTGCTTCATCCTTCGGTCACCAGAGCCCTGTGCTACCCGCTAAGAGCCGGGGCGGCAAAACCACGCAGACTTCGGTGGTTGGATTCAACACCAGGAAGTCCGACTCGCCCAGCACATTACTTCGAGAGTCGCAGCTGTCTACGGTCAAGGAGCAAAGTCCGAGCTCGAGCCCAAAGCAGAGTCCCAAAGAGAGAAAAATGGACGGCAAGAAAGCTGCGGACTCGAAGGAAAACCAGCAGGTTCAAGAGAACCTCACCGACAAATCTAACAAGAGAAAATCGGTGA
This sequence comes from Acanthaster planci, assembly GCF_001949145.1. The sequence goes on from NW_019091438.1 coordinate 605,392, forward strand.
GGTTTGCGGACGATGCTGAGATCATTTGAGGATGGGTAATTATTTTATTGAGGGTGAATTCTCTGTAAAAGCAAACAAGTAAACAAAATCAACTTAGGATCACTCGAGCAAACGATCCCACGAAGCAGTTGGATGGCAAGGCATTATACAACGAGCATTACGCATTACTTTGTAATTTGGCATTGAAGAGTAACGAAGTGTACAATGAAGCTCATGCCACAGTTGTGTAAGATATGCTGGTACTTAAGCAAAACCAGGCAATCATAAATAGAAATCCTACCCACTCCTATCCTACGTTTTTAAAACAGGTGACTTATAATGTGTCGTGAGTAACGGAAACTTAATTTTGTTGCTTATGTCAAAAATTCTAATGTTTGTACTATGTGCGAGTCTCGTTTTTAGACGTTCGTGGTATATTTTAAGAGGCTTTTTTTTTAAAGTTTCATGTGGAATAGAAACAGGTTACCATTAAACTCTCGAGATTTTGAAATACCGAGGATCTAGAGCCCATCAGTTTAACAATGAACAAGTTGTTCTGGTTTTTGACGAAATAATAACCACCCCTTCTTACATGACGTAGAAAACGTTTGGTTATAATAATTTCTTAGCTGTATGACCACTAAAAAGGTTCATTTTCTTAAAGTGTACGAAAAACAAATCGGCTGAGGATCCACGTGGTTGTACATGGAATGGTACATCACATCTAATCTTTCCACAATATATTATAGACTGCTACCATCAAAAACATAAGCTACCCTGTTCACTTTACCGTCGCTTGGGGGGGGGCGACATGGAAAAGAAGGCTATTTGATGCCGGGTGAGATGGTCGATTCATAAAGAAATGATTGGTGGGGATCTGGTGGTGATGTTCTTGCCAAGATAAAACCTAGAAGGAACACGAGGAACGAATCTCGCTCTCTTCACACAAGGGGGGGGTCTAGTTTTGTGTCCGTTTCACTTTTTCCTCGTCATTGTTCGGTTTTGCACCGGCATATGTATTCTCGTAATTATTATGTGAGGACTCAAAAGAGAAGGAAAAAACAAAAACATGCACAGTTGGTTTTATGTCGCCCTAAATAATGTAAGAAAATGGGCCAACATTTCAAAATCAGTTCATTTTTAAAACTACATGTAGTAATTTACATAAGAAGAGAAACAAGTTTTCGATTTTTTTCTTTGGTGATGCTAGTTAAGACTTCTGGGTCTTAATTTAATGTAAACATAACATAAGTTCCTATCACACAACTGAATTCATTCGCTATCCGCACACCTGTTTTCGATATGTAAATATTGCCCCCATTAATTTTTCATTCTCATGCTAATTCGGACCGTTGGATGTATTTAATTTTTTTTATAACCTCCTGTGGAACGTGTGTGTAGTTAAGAACAGTTATTTTCAAGACGAGTTTTTCTGCAAACAGTGGCGGAACCAGACTAAATATTTGCGGGTTGTTCAAAGTAGAAAATTATCATTGATATGCAGACAGTTTAGCAAACGAGGTATTTTGTTTCCTTGCGTCAGTTGATTGGCAACAGTTCGCTTTTATGTTGTAAACCTGAGATACCCAATCTTTTTCTTGTGAGCAAAAGCTAGTTCAAATTTAATCGAAAATGGTGCCTCACATACACGGAATAACCTGCTCTCTGTTGGACACTCACGGCGATGAACCCTAACATCAACCCATGTGATAATCGCGTCTTTGCAAATATGCATAGGTAAATTGAAGTTATTGATTTTCATAGATTTTTTCAAAGGTATTCTGAGCCATATGGTTGCTATACCGGTGATGCTTTGGCCTGCGGTATGAATGTTGTTAAACTAGGGTCTTTTTTCATGTATATTATGCTCTCTTTACACGGGCTATAGACACAAGGAACGAATTTGAAAGTTTCCAAAGCTTGCTCTCAGTTGGAGGTTTATCGATATTTCTCAGAACGCGACGAAAAGGATAGTTCTTACTCGTGAATGTAAAATCAGTGATATTTCTGAATTCAGAGTGAAATAGGGGATGACGAATTTACGTTCCGAGGAAGAGGAAAAACACGTTGGCATGTTTTCACCTTGAAATCCTTTTTCGTAGTTTCCATCTTTTTTCGTTGTTATTCTCGCCGCTGAGTGTAATTTGCTACCCTTGCTTATACCGTAGTTTGTTGTGTTGGTCAAGAACTCCGCTCAGACTCGGCGACATGTTTATGTTGGTCCCTATTCGCAGTCTGATTGGCGTTATTCTGAGTGTTCAACGTCGTGTGACTGTCTGAAAACACGGAAGGGCAAAGGACCACTGTTGTTTGTTATTGCGTGTACTTGGCGGACTGTTAATTTGTATCATCGTTAAGCGTTTGTGTACGTGTACAAGGGGCTGACCATAAACCAGCGTCGACACACGAGGCCGAGGTTTTTTACGAAAGGTATTATTGAAGGGAACGCGTGCGTGTGATGACAAGTTATATGTACAATGTATACGGTGTTTTACATGTTGGAGGGATTTTCATTTACAGTGAGTTTGGATCCTGAACGCCAGCAGGAATTGGGGTGACATGCTCTTAAATGACAGTCATGGAACATGGCTTTTTATTGAGGTACTTACTTAACTCACGATGATAAGCTGTGTGGCTATTAGGCCCTATGCTTTGTGGCAAATTAGGGTGCATTTGAAATGCAGTGAAAGTGGGATTTTGACCGGTGAAAGTTGCCTCGACGTACGGCTCCAAAACTTTCGTTTAACTTGCCACAAATGAAAATACATATATTTGTGAAAGTGGGCGGAAAACTGATTGAGTGAAATATCGGTGCTGGGAATTCAGAACCGAGTTTAGGGGATAGGTAGATCTGTCTTCAGCACAACACGGAGGGCACTCTTTCAGGGAAAACATACCCGAAAAATACACGTATTATTGTCGTAGTTTGTACACGCAGACCACACAGCAGCTGTTAGATTTATAAAGTAGAACTGCCTCTCATGCATCCAATTAGACAAATTGCCGTTGCCTTTCTGTGCCTGCAGTGTGTATCTGGAGGAGCACCTCAAGTGCATCAGAGTACACAATGATCGAGCAGTGCAAGACTTCTGTAGTACAGTATTTACCCACGTGCATCGGTGTTCTCATTGGCACATTCGTAAAGGAAACAAATTTGACGACGGCATGGTGTAGGGCCCCCTATATCTTTACATTTTTGATTTTGGTTTAGGTTAATCTAGTGCGTGTATTTTGGCTGCATAATTTCAGTTTATTTTGACTGTATGCTAAAATGGAAGTTATGAAATTAATTTCATATAAGAATGCGTATGGGGTAGGCATTAATTTGTGTACTTCAAGATTTGAAAAAAAATATGCGATTCGTTCTTACTTTGTATAAGTTGCCAAATTTATACTGACTACTTGCGTGGATGTAGTAGCCTGTTGAAGTGTTAATTGTAAAGAAAATCATTATCAGGGGCGTTAAAATCAGCCTACCCATCGGCTTGCAAGCACTGCCTCTGAAATTGAAATCATTTTTGCCACAACCCAAGAAATAAAGATCCCTCGTGCAACCTCCGAAACTCGAAAGTGTTCAAATAGTTTCATCTCCTCAATGAGGTCTCTCTCAACAATGCTATGTTTGATATCATACTCTCACGATAGCATTTGACAGCTCTACATTGTGTTTATTTGTACAGGTACTCATTTTCTGACATTTGTAAAGAAATGCTGAAATGGTTAATTGCCAGGTATGGGAAGAACGAAAAAAAAAGTTATGGCCGCAGACACAAACGAATCCTGCCCCTTTTCATTTTGTATATACACTGTACATGCATGATGTAAAAAAAAAAACCAGTTGGCCTTCACCAGTTGATTTTTTGTTTAGCAGCTGTTGCAGCAAAGCATGTTCGCTGGTCTATTCGGGAGTGTCTGCAGGGTCTGGCAGGGAAAAGAATTGAGCGCTAAATATTTACCCAGAATGGGTGCGCCTTAATCTATTCATTGTTCGGTTAGCTCAGGCGGCGCGCTGTAATACAAGATGACTTGTTTGCGTGGCATTCTCTAGCCAACAGGTTTCTTTTCTCTGCTGATTTTCTTTTTTCACTGGTGAGGATACGCAAACTCAGGGGTGGCATAAGCTTCTTGAGTTAGATTTGTACGTCAATTCATTTAAATTAAACATGAATGTTTTTATTACAATGTGAAAAACAAGTGGTACGTTTTAGTTTAGATACATTTTCGGAAATTCGTTTTCAGCAGAACCAACTAAGTTTGATCTTTATGCTGCTTGACAGGACCGCAGATTTTCTACTCCAAAAGGGGGCTTTCTAACAGACGAAAAGTACCGGTAGTTCAAATGCATGTATAATTTGTCACAATGTGATTTTAACGTGTATTTATAGAAAACATTCATGCTGAAAAAAATGGGATATTTATATTTCTCGTATGTCAATCTTCACTGTGATTGCTGTCATCAGAGTATTGCATATACCGCGGTAAAGCACTAACAGGTAAAGAAGAAATCGTATTCTTAAATTTGAAACAGCAGTATGTTGGAATCGGTTAGCAGACCTTATTCAGGGGGAAGCCATGTTTTATCATGTTCCCTGAATCTATCTTATTCAATCTAATCTGTTGAAATGGATGGTGCCGGACTGTTTTGTATTCCAGACCTCACTCTCAGTTGTTAGAGTGTGGCTTCACAATTTAGATATAATTCATCACAAGTGTTAAATCGATCTTATCAAAATGGAATGAAATGTATTGAAATTTCATTTTGTCGCTGTTATATCTACTCCCAGGTTCCCTAAATGAAAAAGGTTCGCCTCGCTTTCAACTCAAGATGGCGGGCACATGAAGACAGTCTATTGCAGTTACTACCAGGTTGCATACCTGTTTTAGTTCAAGGCTCCCCTGTTAATCATTCATTGTCACTGCCTGGGAGGATCAATTGCAGTGTGTACTTATAATGCCGTAGGCCGTTTATTCAGTACCATTGTTATCAATAAGAAAACGGCAAACAGACTATTATGGAATACATGTTTATACATGTACGTGTACATGTGTACATGTACAGGGTGTCCACGTAAAAAGTATTCCGAGATAAAAATTACTGTAATAGCAAAACTACTTTATATATGGGAACGAGAAATATATCTCTAGAAAGGGCACTATTCTTGCACGTTTACTCCTGAAAATTAGCTGAGGGTGTAGTGAAAATTTGGTTTTGCAGGTAAAAAGAAATCGCCTTCACTCCACATGCTGACTTTTGTTATAAATACATGTATGCGACTTCTCACAGTTTTTAAAGCAAAGACATTTGGTATTCTGCACACTTGCATGGTCTAGCCTTGTAATTACCTATGCAAACTTGTCACAGTGCCGATTTCAGTACCCTTAACACCGGTCTGGTTTGTTCACTCATCTGTGTCGATAACATCACAAGCTGTATGCCATGGCAAAAAAGGGCATTCTGCCCTGTTCAGAGATATATTTCTCTTTCCCGCATTTCGTGCAATAAGGCGCGGGAACCAGTGCATCGCTGATGCGGTTGCCATGCCGACCGGTGGCTTAAAATAGAATTGTTGAAAAGGTCAGAATCCGTGTAGTCCGTGAAGGATCGATGCAATGGCGGCAATAAAATGTTTGGCTCAGAGAAAGAGAACCCAATTAACGAGGGAGAAAAATCCATTAACGGCAGTGTGCAGAGCTAACCTGGCCACTATGCCTTAGACGGTAATCGTGAATATAGCAACAAAATCACTGTGTATGCATGTCTACCTGTATGTTTTGATAGAGAGCGCACGTATGTGTACATACTTCTGGTGGAAAATATTTTTCTACTTATAAATTGGAGCAATAAACAGTCGCTTGTGCAGGAATTGCTTTGAATACGCAACCACATTGTCATTGGTCCTTTTTTGGCGAGCGTCTTCGTATGAATCGAATAATAAAAAAAGCTCACATTTTTGTATCGTTGTATCAAGTCTTGGTTCGGTGACTGAATTAGGGGCTGAAGTTTTTCCCACAGTAAGAGGATAATGATGAAATTTGTTGATGGTGATGTCCATGCGCACCCAGAGCCTTCAAAAATCGCATCAAAACGTAAATAAATTACCACTCACGTATAGAGTTCCACACACTCTAATAATATTTCTTAGTTTTATTTTAACAAAACACGTTAGGAAAAGGCCTAATCTATACCATGAAAATATTTTTGGTTAGATATTTTTATTTCCAAAGAGTGAAAATAAGACGTAAATTTCATGAAACGATACAGCTGTTTGCCTGGCACGAATTCTCATGACCCTCATTACGTATGCAAATGACCCTAGAATGGGACATGCGCAGTTAAAAATTCCCTCTTAGAGAAGGAACCCCCCCCCAAAAAAAACGCCAGCCTTCAATGAATAAAAAAAGCCTCTGTATTAGGAGGGGCTGGCTCGACCCCCAGATCCAACAGAAGTCCCCTTTCACCACCCATCGCACCTGCAGATATCATTGTACCCCACAGGATGCTCTGCCGGCCGATTACACGTACTCAAAATACATGTATGTACGATTTGTTGCCGCCGCTGCCGTGTTTCGTCGTCGATGGTGGCATTCATGCCAGACGGACTGGTTCTCTCTGTGCTTGATCCCTGATCAGCAGATGGCGCTGTTCACTTTGGCTCACGACGCTGGTTATGTAGGTCGGTCATCAGTGAGCAGGCAAAGAGTGGATCTTGTTTTTCTTGACGACAAACACTACTGATTAGCAGAGGCCACATTCGTTGAACCAAACTGTTGCTATTAAAATTGGCATCAACAGCTGACAGGTTCATCATGGATTCTCAAGGCCTTCCAGTAAAAAGTTTCCTGTACCGCTTTTATTGGCCAACAAATTTTCAATATTCAATTCAATATTCCAAAATGTTAGCTGAAAATAAGATTTTAATTAAACCAAATACTAAGGTAAAATTCTAACTACAGGAACTTGGTTGAGATGACTAAACTAACAAGTAAGAAGTCATGGGTTCGAATCCCATTCTTGGCAAACTTGTGATTTTTTTCGCAACTCTCGGACCACACAGAGAAAACAGTGTGAATATAAAGCGCCAAAGCCAACTACAAAATAAAAGGCACTTGGAATGTTGAACAAAACGGCAAATTGAAAATCCATAGTAAACCAGGGCCTTTCTATAATAACGCATGTGCACCCAAGCACCAGTGCCGTAGCCAGTCTCCTCTTGAGAGAGGTTGGGGGGAGGGGTGGGAGNTGCAACCACATTGTCATTGGTCCTTTTTTGGCGAGCGTCTTCGTATGAATCGAATAATAAAAAAAAGCTCACATTTTTGTATCGTTGTATCAAGTCTTGGTTCGGTGACTGAAATAACTCATGACTGAATTAGGGGCTGAAGTTTTTCCCACAGTAAGAGGACGATGATGAATTTTGTTGATGGTGATGTCCATGCGCACCCAGAGCCTTCAAAAATCGCATCAAAACGTAAACAAATTACCGCTCACGTAAAGAGTTTCACACACTCTAATAATATTTCTTAGTTTTATTTTAACAAAACACGTTAGGAAAAGGCCTAATCTATACCATGAAAATATTTTTGGTTAGATATTTTTATTTCCAAAGAGTGAAAATAAGACGTAAATTTCATGAAATGATACAGCTGTTTGCCTGGCACGAATTCTCATGACCCTCATTACGTATGCAAATGACCCTAGAATGGGACATGCGCAGTTAAAAATTCCCTCTTAGAGAAGGAACCCCCCCCCAAAAAACGCCAGCCTTCAATGAATTAAAAAAAGCCTCTGTATTAGGAGGGGCTGGCTCGACCCCCAGATCCAACAGAAGTCCCCTTCCACCACCCATCGCACCTGCAGATATCATTGTACCCCACAGGATGCCCTGCCGGCCGATTACACGTACTCAAATACATGTACATGTACATGTAGGTACGATTTGTTGCAGCCGCTGTCGTGTTTCGTCGTCGATGGTGGCATTCATGCCAGACGGACTGGTTCTCTCTGTGCTTGATCCCTGATCAGCAGATGGCGCTGTTCACTTTGGCTCACGACGCTGGTTATGTAGGTCGGTCATCAATGTTGATCTGGGTATGGGCATGGAGCCGGACGTTAAAGAGAGCAGGCAAAGAGTGGATCTTGTTTTTCTTGACGACAAACACTACTGATTAGCAGAGGCCACATTCGTTGAACCAAACTGTTGCTATTAAAATTGGCATCAACAGCTGACAGGTTCATCATGGATTCTCAAGGCCTTCCAGTAAAAAGTTTCCTGTACCGCTTTTATTGGCCAACAAATTTTCAATATTCAATTCAACATTCCAAAATGTTAGCTGAAAATAAGATTTTAATTGAACCAAATACTAAGGTAAAATTTTAACTACAGGAACTTGGTTGAGATGACTAAACTAACAAGTAAGAAGTCATGGGTTCGAATCCCATTCTTGGCAAACTTGTGATTTTTTTCGCAACTCTCGGACCACACAGAGAAAACAGTGTGAATATAAAGCGCCAAAGCCTAGTATAAAATAAAAGGCACTTGGAATGTCGAACAAAACGGCAAATTGAAAATCCATAGTAAACCAGGGCCTTGCTATAATAACGCGTGTGCACCCAAGCACCAGTGCCGTAGCCAGTCTCCTCTTGAGAGAGGTTGGGGGAGGGGATGTGAGTTCCGGGGGGGGGGGCACGTACCTCCCCCTCGCTATATGTGTCTGAGTTGCCGCTGTCGTTGAAAAGTTGTATGCCTTGTATGGCTTAGTTTTCGTGATGTACTGTAAATGTACTTAGAAGCACATGCTTGAAATTGGTCTACTTATTAGACGCAAAGTGCTGTGGCGTAACCAGGGCTAAATGCCTAGGGGGAACCCGGGGGTGCACACATTTTTTCAAGGGGGAAAACCACAAAAATATAAGCTGCACCTGCAACGGGGGTTATTCATAGATTCCAGGGGGAATCTTGGGACACAGGCATCTGCTGGGGTGGGGGACGTGTCCCCACGCCCCCCACCCGTAGTGACGCCACTGGCAAATTAAACGGATAGAGTAGTACTGTTGAATAGATTGGTGCTGCATGGGACACCGTGCTCAACGTTTCGCTATTGTTGCTAAACGATTAACGTGCAACTTTACGTGGCTTCCAGGAGAAGCCTATTAGTCTATTTGAGAAATGACAAACACAATTGGAAGGGGCTATCGTTTTGAGTAAAATCGTTTTTCTTTATACTCCAAGTATACCCACTTCAAGTAGCGCCCTCCTTTTGTGTCTGCCACTCTTCAAAATAGTTAATTGAGCGTTAGGTGGAGCGCCCGCCTGCAGAATCTTTGGCCACGAATACACTGAAAATATCCAATAACGATCAAACAGGATTACGAGGACACACATGTACGCATCAAGGGCCTACCATTTATTATTTATTAAAGCAATAATTTCCATGCCTTACTTTCTTACCACTCTGATAGGTATTTTTGACTGAAGCATGCATTCAGACGCCAGACAAACTATCTTTAATTCCACAAATAAAACCGGAGGCTGATGGAGCGACTCAACGTGTGGACAACCAGTTTGGCAGCACAGCGCCATCTCTCGGGTCGTTACTGTCCGTCCGCGTTACGTAAAATGGTTACTTAGCAAAGTGGAAATGTATTCCACGCTCAAATATCGTAATCAAACCCGACGCATAATAATGCTAACATGTAACGAACTATACTCTAGCCCCTAGCCTGATGAAAGGACACTGGTAACGAAGAGTGGTTCTTTTTTCATGTGAAAACCACGTTTTACGGTATGGTCAACTTTTTGTCCATCCCAACATGTAATTGACGGCTTCACCGTGCAGTCGCAGGGGCTACACAGGTTGGCAAGTAGTCTTCAGTTTCTTACCCAATTTTAATCCATCTAAACGTGTTCGCATAGGTCAGGTGAGGGCGCCATACATTTCCCTTGGTGGTTTTGCTTAGACTTTGCTCTGCAAGAGGGTTGTATAAATTCAACCTGGACTTGTGTCATAGCAAGAGAGCTCAGACAGTTCGCCCCGCATGAACAAAGACTATATCCGTATTGAAACATATTAGAATGTTGCACGCGCATTTACACGTTTTTTTTTAGTATTCATTTTGTATCGAGTAATAACAGTGTTCCAGAACAGAAATCCCGAGCGCCGAGACGTCACTTTCGAGCCCCAGATATGTCCACCTTGGTAAACTTTCCCCAAGGGCTACATTTTGTGCATGCGTGCCTGAAACATCTCTGAACTTCACAACGTCAACGATCAACTGGTCATTGAACCTCAGCTATATTCTGGATAGAATTCGTGTTGGTTTACAGACAGTGTCTGGGGAGTGCAATCCGGACAGGTAGCCATTTGGCGTTAAACTCCGTTCCCCGTGAAAAGAGTTCATGGTTATTCAGTACCTCGAAAGGGGCAAATAGGTTCAGATTTGTTGCTCGGGGGAAATTGTCTCTCCTCTACAACTGGCAAGCCATGCCATGGGATGGTCTTCGTTTCTCAGTATTCCACGTCCTTCACGGCGTGGCAAGCACCGCCGACGTGCGAAGCTGGCACAGCGCTGGTGTCCGTAACTTTTAATTAAGATAATGCACGCGAATCGTCTCTACTGTCAGATCATTGGTGAGTGCGCGCCAAACGAGCCACGTCTTTCGGGATGTGCCATATTACGGAAATTGGAAAGCGTGTGAAAAGGAATAATGAAATCGCCCATCAGTTTTCTGCCTGTATTATATCAGAGCCCCCAAACCGGCAGAACGTGTGTTTATTGGATAGTGTGTTTGATGTTGTTTCTGATTAAATGTTTTACTTAGTTCAAGACATGCGTCTGTTTTTCAGCAGCTCCGTTTTTGCACTTAATAATACGGGCGATTCACAATAGTGCGCCTCCAAGAGTTTGCAACGCGTTGGCCAATCACAACGCGCGAAATCTGTCGACCCTTTCCAAACGCGCACAGGGTCGACAGATTTCGTGCATCGTGATTGGCCAACGCGTTGCAAATCTAAGTGGTGCACTATTTTGAATCGCCCGGATTGACTACCTCATGAAAAGAAAGGCCGAACTCCACCCTTTTTGCCTAGGTGAGTTAATTGATTTCCTTTGCAACACCTTAAAAAAATCAGTTTTTTTCTTTTGAACCCAGAAAAAGTTTTGTTGGAGTTGGGCCTTTCTTTCAAGTAGGTATTAAGTTTTGTTTTCAGGTAAATTTTGCCATGAGGTTTTTGTGTATGACGGAAATTTTCGATATGTATAGTGGCGATGAGAGGGAGCAGTTGTTCGTGATGACTTGGACCCAAGAAATTATATTGTATTCCAGTTCGGTCTCTAATACAGCTGTTTCACAATAGTGCGCCACCAAGAGTTTGCAACGCGTTGGCCAATCACAATGGGCGAAAGTTGTCGACCCAATGCGCGTTTAGAAAGGGTCAACAAATTTCGAGCGTTGTGATTGGCCAACGCGTTGCAAACTCTTGGAGGCGCCCTATCTTGAAACGGCCGTATTATCGCTTCACGGGAGGGGGGAGGCTGTCAAGAAGGGAAGACGGAGGGAAATTCAAGGTTTGTTGGGGTGTCACTGATTTTTCCTTGTCTGCAATGCATGCAAGTGAAACATGGAAAAGGTTTATTCTATTTGAACAGAACTAGTCTGGACTCATATCAGACAACACTCGGGATTGGATTTTTGTAAAGGTCATATTTACAAAGGGTTCTAATCAGCGCATGTCTATCTTTCATCTCCTGATCTCTTGCTTTGAACAATCTCAATGGTTTGCAATGGAATATTTAAGATATACCTCTAGCATTGGCGTTGCGATTAAATTCGGAACGTCACCAGCTCTTTTTCATATAGTCTTTAGCAATGTTCATTATTGCAGTGGTGATCATTCCATACAGACAGTCTTAGGCCCGCGGATTTTGTGCCTTCACCTTTTACTTCGACGAACCGGCAATGGGTAACCGTGAAGTGAGGCCGTCCAAATTCCGGATGAACACTGCTGATTAGGAGCAGACACCCGATGCCCGCGCGTGCCCTCTCTGCGAATGCCCCCTCCCCGTCGACACCCCGACTGAAGCCGGTTCACTGCTGAGTGTTAAGCCTGACAGGACTGACGGGCCAGAATATATCCCCCACACACACACACAGACTGTAAATCCCTCTCTGCTCCTCACATAGTCGACCCCCGCAGACAGATTCTCCCCATAAAACAACGCTGCTGGGTCCCCGTGCCTCCCTGCCATTCAAGTCACGCTTCTGCAGGAGTGATGATGAAGTTCCCAAGTGAGTCTGCGTCTCGCGGCAGAGTTCGCCTGATGAACGGGAACGCAAGAAGAGCACTGTCCTCCAAACACCAACAAGTCGAAGAAACTGTCATAAGGGTGCATCCTATCGGTAAAGGAAGAGTATCCTTCAGCTGATTTGAAGATCAAGTGAAACCCAAAGAGTCTCAACCATACTGGTTTGATTTGAAGGCTGCGAAGTCTAGAGTTCGCAAGCGGCAAGTGTGGTTTATGATGTGTTGTCTTCGTGAGGACGGACTTTGAGCATGTGGGACCCTCAGAAAACGGACCTCATACATCTTTTTTTTTGGGGGGGGGAAGAGTGGTTTTGATTTGAATTCATGTCAAGTCAAGGAAAGGACCGCTTTGGAGGTACTTTTCTCTATAGAGAAAAAAATCGGAATTTTTAGGGGTCATCAGGTGGGAATTGGAAAATATATTTCAAGACCAAGGTGCGTTCCTCTTGTTTCATCTTGTGTGACCTTCAAAGTATTTTCCAATCCTAAATTTATTTGACCATTGGTTCTGAGGACCTTTATAGGGAAGTTGCAACCATAATTTGAGTAAATGTTAGCCTTTGCTATCAGTTGGCAAATTAACAATAACAGATGGCGCTCATAAAGCGAATCAACAATGCTTGACTGATATATTGACGATTGAGTCTTCAGAAAATAAAGCCAATTGACAATCGTTCTTCGACGGTGGTATGTATGGTCATTCCAAGGTAGTATATATATTTAGTAAAAGCATTTTCATTGCATTTAGCTGTGTCATATAATAATCAAGCGTTCTGATAGGTGCATGAGATTTAGCCACATGCTAGCCACAGTTTAAAACAAAGTCCCGTTGTTTGCTGAGTGGCCGCCCGTACTTCTGGGTGCAGTGACACGTTATCAACAACCCACCAATCAGATGGCGGGCATTTACTCAGATTCTGTCTAGGAATCGAAAACTAACCAACTGCCTATGTGCAATGTCTTTCAGCATTTCTTCCGTTGGCGAGTTCGGTAAAGCCGTACCGCCGGGCGGGTTCGCTTTGCCCACGTCCCACCTGCAAGCAGCACCTCCTGTGACACGACTGCGCAATCACGGCATCCACAATCATCCGTTCTGGGAAAGCAACTAAGCCTTCCATTCCTCTAACCCGATCCTCAAACATCACCGTAAGCCGGGAGGGATTGCAACTAAAAGCAGTCCCTGGTGTCAGCAACCTCGCCTGGCTTTGAGGTCTTCAGACGAGAAATTAACAGATTGAATGCGCGAAACGACACATTAAGCTTGAGGATTTAATCACGTCCGCTACAGTGTGATGTTCCAGAGCCCATTTGAATTTGAGGCAAATCACCCGCAGATTATGCTATTAATATTAACCCCCGTGACATTTTAGAGATCTTACTCTGGGGTTTATGAGACGATGCTGCAAGTTCGACACTTACATTATGTTTTCAACTTCGTGCAATGTGTAAATGGGTGATTTTGTAGTTAATTGGAATTTCCCTCGTGAAGCTTCAAAATATATTACTGAATGGAGTGTTACAGGTGTGCCTCCTGGGAATGTGCGCTTGGTAATGTTTCGTCTGTTTCATTTGCATGATGTGTCCACAGTTTAGCACAGCTGAGCTGACGATTTACTCGACGTGCAAGAGACAACAGAAGTATGTATCCGGGAGAGCAGTGAGCTGCGAATGCCGTCCACAGATCACTTAATACAGGGAGGCCCATTTTGTTAATGTTTCACACAAATCTGGATCTCGATCAATGATCCCAACACTGGGTTCACCCCATCCGCTTTGCGGGTTCTGGTGTCAGTGAACCCACAAAGGATCACTGATCACGATTGAAATCTACACGTTAAGCTTGACGAAAAATGTATTGTGCGAAATAACTTGGATCGTTCTTGGATTTGAGAAGTTTCGGGTGTATGTTTACCCTGTTTAAAGTACTTGTCTTTCTCGTCCGGAGACATGTCGTCGTTCCTTGGAAACAAAGTCTTCGACGTCAGGTCCTGATTAGGAATTCCTGTCGTTCCAACGAGCCGGGGGCTTTAATCACATTCTCCTAGTAAAAGATCTCTACACCCACTGTTATTCTGCCGAGGACACATTAATCGTTGATCTTATATTCCCGAAAATAATTGGAGGAGTGTCGTTCGATTCTTTCCTCCCCTCGGGTTGTCGTCGCGAATGGCTCTGTTCACTTATTTTCGTCAGAATCGTGTGCACGTGTGTGTGTGTGGGGGGGTCTCGTTTTGTGTTAATGACGATGGGAACAATGTGGATACATCCGGCTGGAGAATTTCTTCCCCGAGGTGACTCTCAGCTGTCGTCTGTTTTTATCTCTTAGATTTTCATGGAAAGTGTGTCGGGTTCAAGCCGTGTCTGAGTCCCGAGAAGCTTGGCGATGAATGCGTGAGCTGTCGAAACTTTGCGCGCCTTTCAAGAAAAATGGGATCGGTCGAGCTGGCAACAAACAATACGTGGGTGTTGGACGTCAACAGACTTTCTGAACACACATAATGAGTTTGTGGAGGTGTGTGTGATGGAAGTAACCTGTGTCGTATGGAATAAACAACAAACACCCAATGTATAGAGGCCTTGCGTGATAGCCATCTTGCGGGGAAGTTGTTTTGTTCCACGGGGAAACTTCCTTTATGCGTACTCTTGTGAACAAAAGAGCTGTCCTGTGAGATGGCTAGCATGCAAAGCCTCTATGGAGAGAGGTGAGTGTACATCAGCCGATGTTCACTGTTGGTACTGTAATAAAATCTGCAAGACTCCTGTATTCGGAGGACTAAACGGTTGCTTTCCATTCTTGTCTGTTTTTTTAACAGGGTCAAGAAGGCAGTTACTTATTAGGACGACACCTGGCAACCCAAGGATGCTCATACTCAGAGAAAGTAAGTAGAGGTCCCAAACCTTGACCAAAAGGTGTTGTTTTAACAAGAAGCATTAATCAACTCATACTGAGGGGTGTTGATGAAATCGTGTTAATAAAGTGGCCGTGTAAGTTAAACATTTTCTTTTTATTAGTGTAGTAATGTTACCCTTTGCATTCTCCCCACACGATGCAAGAAGCATTTCCCATTTACTCTGGCAGAAGGTATCAGACGTTTTTGTGGCGAGGTGCGTGAATCAACCAACCAGTTTTACATCGATCACTTAAAACCCTTGGTCGGCTGGGTGGGGTGGTTCGCTCGACAGTCGTGATCTGGCAGGTGCAAACGTTCAGTGGAGGCATACGCCTACGTGGAGCTCCGTGGTTCTGTTTTAACCGCTGTGTCCTTGCTGTATGGTTCAACCATACGCCAAATAAATGTGAATTTTTGTCAGCGATTTACTTTAATTAAGGCTCTGATCGTCCCCACGGCAACATTCCACAATCCGGAGAGCTTCAGGTTTGACTGACATGTCTAATGTTGGGGGGTCATGTTCACCGTGAACAGGCCTGAGGACCCCCACTTGATGTATATATCATGCCGGCAAATATCCATCGGCAAGGCGGAACCAAGAAGGCCTTGACGTCCCAAGGGGTGGCCTAAAGCGATCACAGGAAAGTAACTTTTTCGGGATCCGCCCCTTTCCAATGAGCGAGAATTAAGTAAGGACTTTTCTTACGGTTTCTTTGGAGCTGTAGCAGAGATCATGGGAATTCGATGGGGCATTGGACCAGATGGCGTGGGTAGACGCTGTCTGATATGTTCGCTGGAAATGTCCGAAGCCCGGATAATAAAAGATCAAAACTCGTAGCTGTCACTTACAGATCGAGAATCCCCGCAGTATATAAAATGTATGCGAGAGGTATGGGTTGTCAGGAGTTTCATGAGTGGTTTTATATCCAAGAAAACTCTCCTTTTAAAACTACTGTTTGGAAATACCTGAAAATATATGTACCTATCGGTTGGGAGTGCTGGAAAAAGTGAAGTCAGTACATCCGAACCAAGACATACAGAGATCAACAGCGTGCATTATCGAGCAGTAGAGGCTTTGCATTGTAGCCATCTTGCACGGCAGCCTTGTTCCACAGGAAAACCTACTTGGTGCAAACAAAAGCACTGACCTGCAACAAAGCAGCTATGCACCGACTTATTGCATTTCTATGCCTCCCGATGACCATTCGCTCGTATTCCCCGGGATCTAACCGTTTTCTTCCTAGCCGCTGCCTTGAACCTTTGATATCTCCTCACCAGGGGCTCATCATCACACGACACATATCTTGGACCACGTGACTTCAAAAAAATTATATTCTAGCCGACCAAAGGCAATGTTTTAAGCCGCAGCTATACGCGCATTTCGAGATTTGAATGAGTCTGGCTTAGCACACTTGCATTTCGGTGTCTCACCGAGGCGAGATGGAGTGAAGACGGTTAAAAATTACCTCGCTCTCGAATGACATTTTGGATATTTTTAAAGTTACCTCACCGACATTGGCATAATCCAGACTCAGAAATCACTTAGGCGAGACACTCGAAGGCCCCAAATGCCCGACGAAAGATTTGGCAAAGTCCGGGCAGATTTAATACTAGAAATGACGTTGACCCGACGGCACGACGGCTCAGTTTCTCCGTCTTCTCACTCAAGCAGCGTTGTCGCACTCAAAGAGCTCGGGCTAATAAAAAAAATGGCTCAACAAAGTTCCTGATTAGCCGGCGGAGTAATTAAATTTTGGTGAAAGGTGCACTGACTTTGATTGTCGCCTGGTCTTATCACGGCCAGCTCAAACTCCGTAAACCGAATGCCATACAGCCGGTCCCGTTTCAGTCGTTATCTCCCGCCTAGCCATGCATGTAGGCGCGTGGCATTAATGGCGAGGACTGTCTACGCGAGGCCGGGTTATGTAAACCTTCACCCCAGGGCTTCGTGTGAGTGTCCAGTGCTTTTCAAGGAAATCGTGTACAGGATGTTATCTTTGAGAGGTTAAACTTCGACACTTTTTTAATGACTGGGGAATCAGGTTGAGTTGAATGCCCCTTAGTCACAGTGGACACTTGTCACCACACGTAAAAGTGATCCGTTTTTTTACTGGGCTACAGACTGGTCCAATGACAAAGTTGGAGGATTGACCTACCTCTCAGCAGATCCTTTTTAACTCCTGTCAAGCACAATCGAAACGGCTTTCTTCGCACGGCGCCAAATGAACTAAATAAAAGCATTAAATCACACGCGACCGTCCGCTCGTGTCTTAGTTTGTAGCCGCGAGCCAGAAGGTAATTCTTCTGGACAGCGGCGAATCCAGCTTTTGGCAGGGGGGGGGGCAAATTCAAAAGCGAATGTGGCTTTGGGCTAATTGAACATGATGTTGGAGAGAAAAATATCAAAAGCCTTACTCGCGGTCCCAAGATCCTTCCTTTATTTCGTGGTGTTGTTTCTTAGGATGTTGGTGCTAATATTTTATATAATACCAATTACTTTCTTACCTGTGATATATTCTTTTAAAAAAATCTAGCAGGGGTAAGTTGCCCCTCCCCGGATACGCCACTGCTTCTGGATCTCAGCCGTGCACTGAAAGACAAAACTAGTTAAGATTATTATGGAGCCACATTTCATCCATTTGATAAATTCTCCTCTTCGATGTAATTGTCATTTTTATCACCATCGTCTGGCCATCTCCTCTGGGACTCGTCGCCACCTACTGCATGCCCGTAAGGTATCATTGATGTCATCAAAAACCTTGCACTTTCATAGAATATTCGTGGAAATCACCAAAATTATACCAGTGTTGGGGACGGGACTAATCATCTTATAACTCCCGCTGGGGCCGAATGACCCACTTTGTGTCACCAGTAAGCTGATCAGCGATCCGGCCGAAGAGTTTGATCTCACTCTTTTCGTTTGTGGGAGGGAAGGCGACTCGAATGGGTTTCACGCTGCGGCAGAATCCAAGCAGATCCAACGGGCTGCTCGGCCCACTCGTTGCTCGATGTTACCGAAGTGCCACGGACAAAACTGTGAATGACGTCTGTGGAGACGCAAAAGGATGCAGACAACGAAGAAGAGGGGGAAAAAAAGCATTTGGTCGAGGACAACTGTGCATGTCATTGCCCTCGGCCTTATTTTTATTGCATTAAAATACAAAACAGACGAGTAATAAACGTCCGCGGGGACGCTTTTACCATCCCGAGTGTTCGGAGAAAAGTAATAACAATGCTTTTGACTCTGAATGCGCGTGTGGGATCCGGTTTCCATTAAAACGTGTCTGTGACGCACAATGGTAATCATTCTTATTGGTGCACGAGTGAATGTAGAACCTGTCGCCTTTGACAGGGCGCACGCGCGCGTGGGTCAGGGAAAAGTTTGTCCTAAGCAAATACGGCTAATTACACTGCTGCTTTTCTCCTTGGCACGAAATGGCTGAGATATTTCTATTGCCGCGGGATGGTATGCCAATATTGGCGCAGGTAGCTCTTTTTTTACAGCTCCATTCTCTAACACACACCCCAACGCATGAAGGACAGCGAAGCGCAGATTGGCGTGAAGTACCCCCCCCCCAGCTCAGACTGGAGATGTAACTCGTAGGTGGATCGTGACTCTTGACTCTCTAGTCACTATTATACGTTGGTAGAGGAATATACTTGCTGCAGCCGCTGTCGAATGTATTAAGTTTGTGCGGGAGCTGCGCCGCGCTCCAACAACCCTCCTCCCCCTGCTGGTTCTCTATGTGCTGTTCACCAGCAGCGAGTTTGTCCGACCCCCGTACGCACGCCTTATTTGAGCACCGTGCGCACTTACCAATTAAGATATAACATGGTTGTTGGTCGTCCGCCCGGCCCAGCGACTAAGCGTACGACTCGCACTTGCTGAACCAGCTCGAGGGTTACGCAATAAGAGCTTTGTCAAGCAGACTCAGACCGTACCGCCTAATGGACTAGTTCGCTAGGCTCCGATTGGGAAACGGGTACTGTACGTATAATATGTTCACGGATCTGTGTGGGACGAACGCACGGTGCAGATGGAGCAGGCACGTAAGAGAAGGTTTACGATACTGACTGCTCGCCCGTTCAGGGGACAACCGACAACCCTTGTCAGTTGCCCCTACAGATGATGTGAAATAATGCCAACATATGCACTTACGTGGTTGATTCTGTTATTTTCAGGTTTTGCCATGTTTGGTTTGAGTTTCATTGGAGATGGCGCGTTGGGCCGGTCCGGACGGTCGATCAGCGACAGATTGTCACATCGGCCCGCGGGTCGATTTTACCTAGTCACCTATAATATGCATAAATGTATCTGGGATACCAAGCAAAATCTTTTGACAGATGACCGGTGCTGATCAAATCAGCCCAGGTTTAAAGTTGGGATTCAGAATCGCGAGCACCTGGCCTTTTATTGAACAGCGCCCTCTAATATCCCATTTCTGAACCGCCTTTTACTGCGCGTTTCACACGGAACACTGTTTGAGAAACTGGCAATAAAAAAAAAAAAAAAAAAAAAAAAAACCAGAATAAAACAAAACAAAACAAAACCTCTCGGGGTAAAAGTTCCCCAACAGTGCAGAGGTTGAAGTGAAGAATTTCAAGTGTTCTACATTTCCAGAGATTTTTTTTCTGTTCAAGGTGACACTGAACATTCTGGGACATCAAGTGGACGGTTGATCAAGTACATGTATACGAGCGTGACTCGGCCCTCGAGAAGAAATTCACTTGAAATCTCCTTGCTCCATTTGATGGAACAAATTTTACCAGTCACCAGCTGGCACTTACAACTTCCAGTGGACTCGAACAAACATACGCCTTCAGCTTTGAGAGTAAACAGTTGGAATATTTCGAAAATCGTACTTAGAAACCAGTGTTCTTGGGCACTTAGCATCAACTTCCTGTGTACAACAAAAGCAAACCAACTGCATGTTGTTACTTGAAGTCTTGATAGACCTGCATAGATTATCGTTAAAGTCAAGTTGTGATTTTCGGGGTGGGTTAGTCACAATGAGGCAGTTGGGTTGGTTTGCCCGGCGGTATAGGCGCACCCCGACGGCAAAACGTCATACGGCCATCGTCTAATACGACGCCTATGACACTGCGCAGTTTTCGTCCTGCGCACGCAAACCAGCGCTCTCACGCGAGCGGTACGTACGTTGCGCAAAGTATACTACATGGAGCTGTGGACTATTTCCAACTTGGGTATGCCATTCCATTTTCGCCTGACGGGTGTCCGTATGTCAACTAGGTGAACCGTCTGACTTTACCCATGGCGAGAGGTATGCATACAGATATACTGACGAAGGTTGAAATGTTTTCAGAGATTATGTAAAATACAACAAAAATCCAAAATTAATTTTAGTTTCTGAGACACCGCGTATCCTCCCTTATATGATCATACGCCCCGTCCCTCCGAGGGCAGACCCCGGATGGAGATTAACTCATATTCCAAAACGTATACCTTCTTTGAGTCGCAAAATTTTCCTGTTTCTTAATCGTTCAATATGCATGCCTGTGCGTTTTCTGAGAACGAGATGAGACAGTTTTAATGAATGTTTCATCAATAAGCCTATGGGAATGCTCACTTTTTGCCACCCACTTTAGCGTACTTCATTTGCCCAGTAGGGCCTATTTTTGAATTGTGCACAAAAATGTAAGCTGTCATCGTAAAGGGGTCGCTCAAGCGCCTGGATCAACCCCTAGGCTTTGTATCTGAACTGTTTTTAGTCGTGCATGTTACGGGTGTCCATCATTAATCAATACAACTTCATGTTATGTTGGTGCCATACCAAGATTTAAGCGGACCTTTTTTGCTCCATATTACATCCATAAGTGCAAGCAAACAAGCTCTTATGCGTTTCGCTCGAATACTCAATCCGGTAATGAAGTGAGACGGGATGCTTTTAGAGTTAATGAGGGAGAATTATATGAATTTTAGTGTCCATTCTGCTGAGCTGGCGAAGAACATCAAGCCGGGGCTCTAACCCACAAACCCCTCTATTTTTTTCTTCAACTAGCCGATTCGAGTCCGACATAGCAACCAATATTGCATTTGTGGGATTCATGTAATAAATAACTATCCATGCTAAACCCTGTCGTTCCTCATCTTGCGAAGAAAGAGCGGCAGGTCTATAATGAAGACCATCTGATTTGCGTTATAAACAAACACCGGGTCTATACTGATCGATCACGTTCTGGACTGGCTATAGAATCACTAATCTGGAGTTAGTACGGACATAGATTATTTCTTCATTCTTCAGTAATTATGGGGTAAAAATACTAACCTCTGACAAATCTGCTTTTGCACAGTTTCAGCGTACAAAAGCTGACCAGTGAGAGGACACCTATGCTATTTCTTAAAAGCTTCTTTCCATGTGTACGTTTTTTGGGTGCGCGCGTTGCGCACACGATGCGTTTCTTTGTTTCACTTTCAAAGTTTCACGGGTACAAAATGGACACACGTGTGCGTTGCGTTTGGCTGTCAAAATCGCCCCGGGAGCGATTTGGACAGATACACAACGCTTGGTGCAAGTGTTGACGCGTACATGGAAAGGCGTCTTTACGTGTTTTCCATCCAATTCAGAAGGGAAACAAGCGAATCTTTAAAATCGCTCTTTAAGAATATCACTTTTAATTGTTGCAGTTTCGTATGGAGAAACTAAGTTTTCAACAACAAGTAAACTAGATAGGTTTGCGGTAGCACCATGGATATATCTCTTTTTTTGAGCATGTAGGGTTCAGAAAAGCACCGGTGGTACCCCAAATGCTTAAAAAGAGATACCACAAACCTATCCAGTTTACTGGCTACCTCCACCATGAAAAGCTTCAAATCTCATCTTCTCCATAACAACTTTTAAACATTTTTGTACATAGGCCTCTGTGATATACAGTGGACACTGAAATTTGAAGTCAGGTATTATTATCGAGTACCAAGTAGGCCTATATCGAGTACCAAACTGTGGTTACATCGAGGGTACTCTCATTTTATAGCTCAGTTAAAGGTACTCTTTCAGGATACTCAGGTAGAATACTGGCAGAACACCCTGTTGAGTGTCAAAAATAAGTGCACCGAGTAGCTGTCATGTGGGATAGTCGATTAAAGAAATATACTCGAAAACTTCCACGGAAGATCTAAAAGTCACGTCATGAATCCTTGAGCACGACAGTCCGTAGAGGTCACAAGATAAATGCACCAAAACGCAAAACTAATGAGACGGACATAAATTTACCAAGCACACGCCAGCTACTTAAACCCCTCCAGAATTATGACTATTAAACGGTGGCTGTTGAACGAGGAGCGTCCTACCTCCGGACCTCTCCTGGGGGATTCGGCCCGGAGCTGCGGTTCTGTTTGCTCACCCATTACCGCCCTTATCTCGAGTAAATAGCCTGTTTGCACGCAAATTCAAGAATGTCGAAAACGTCTGTTTTTATGGCAAAAGCGGTTCTGGATATCACAACAAACGCACTGCGGCAGAGTGGAGTGCGAGTTTAGATTGACCATTTGAAAAAAAAGGGTCTGGCGGATGATAAAAAGGGATTGAGCAGAGATTGATCTAAGGAAAAGCTTAGTGCCAACCGCTGCAAAAGAGGGGAAAAGGACAACACACACAATCGCCTGCGGCCCGGGCCTGTCCCTCGTCAGTCATTCCACTTTCAGAGTTCTGCCCCTTGCACCCTCGCAGCTGAGGATAGACGCCATTAAAAATCGATATTTTTACCCACTTCTAGACAACTGTGTAGATAGATTCAGTGCGTAGACCGATTTCCCCCTTTTGGTTACCTATTACAACCCAAACTCATGTAGTGGATGCAGCAGGCATCATCGTGTCAGCGTCAGGTACACTGGGACGGGGGAATCTCTATAGGGATGACTGAAGCTACAATATCATTGATGGAGATCCTGTACAAGAAAACCGCGAATTGACAGAGTTGAAAATGCCATATTGGCACGAACTGTCATTCCAGAGCTAAACATACACTGTATACGATTCCAATAAGGTACTATCCTGAAAGAGGATGTTTTACCGTCAGCTGGAAGTTTTCTAGATTAAAGAGATACCGCAGTTGCTACTTTGCAGAGCGGAGAATTATCCCTACCTCTTCAGCAGGTCGTGTTTATGCTCACTCAAACCGGCAAGGCAGAGCATCTTTCCAATTTGGACGATGATCTGTTAATGTTCTCGTGACATTATCTGCGTCAACTTCCATTAATATCGCTATCGGCTTCATCTAAAATGAAACAAACAGTCGGCAACGCAGGACGAACGATCCGCAGGCTACTTAGCGCAAATGGTCAACCGTACGGTGCCTGGTGATAACACCGTGATTTCATCTAAAAGCACGCTTTGAGAGCATTGGGCTCGAAGGACCAAAATCAAGACCGCCGAGGTGAACAACCTTGATACACCCAACACAATACCGGTACACATCCTTATCTTTTCCTGAACTACTGGTTTTTCGTGTTCATTCTTTCTCGTCAAATTTAAATACGGGTGATTCACAAAAGTGCGCCTCCAAGAGTTTACAACGCGTTAACCAATCACAGTGCGCGAAATCTGTCGACCCTTTTCAAACGCGCATTGGATCGACAGATTTCGCGCAGTGTGATTGGTCAACGCGTTGCTAGCTCTTGGAGGTGCACTATTGTGAATCGACCGTATTAAACAAGGAACTGCGACATTGCAGGTTTCATTCCACAGAATGAGATGTCCGTATAAGGGTACATCACAAAAAGCTCGGGTTTTTTCATTGCATCTTACCCTTTGAAGTCATGATAAACTATAGCCGGGCAAAAATCAACCCCTCATACAATATGAACAATACGCTGGTTGTTTAACGAGGGGTGTCCTACCTCGAGACCTGGGGGAGTGACCCAGCTGGAGTTACGGCTCTGTTTGTCTATTTATCACCGTCCATGTCGCGTACAAATAACCCGACTGTTCCTAAATCCAAAAAAGCTTGCATTTCATTCTTTCATCTTATCCTCCTATGTCACAGTAATTATGATGAACTATAGTGAACCGGGGAAATCCTGACCAAGACTTAGTAGACATGAGCCACCCACAATCCCTCGAACATAATGAATAAAAACGGTGCTTGTTGAATGAGGAACGTCTTACCTCCGGACATCCCCGTTGGGGATTCGGCCAGGAGCTACGGCTCTGAATAAAATATGATTATTAATCACTTAGTAGATGGGAACATTCTCTCCCGAAACTTCCATCATTTCGATGCACTTTCTCGTGTCACTATCGTCCATGTCTCGAGTCGTTTGCAGTCTCTGGTGTCATCTTGTGCCTGTAGTGACGACATTTTAGTTTTATGAACCGAAGTCCGGACCCCAGAATGACGTCCAATGTTTAGGGCATCGGTAGCTATTCTATACTCACGCAGCCATCTTGTATACCGCCTCAGCCCTTGGTCTCAACCATCATCTGAGCTGAGTGCGTACATCTTATTCCTCCGAAGCCTTTGCGTTGCGCGTTTACTAAGTCACTTTGACCTGACTTACAGTATAATAAGGAATAACAAAGTGGTGGATTCTTTGGCCTTCGGAAGACACTGTATCCTCAGGCTTCACTTGTTGATAACTCAGACGACAGATTTCTGCCCTCCTCGACTTGATGAAATCTTACTGGACCAGCGGTTCGAGACATCCGCTCTGATTGGAAATGCACGGCTGAGGCCGTTACCATACGAGTTAGACAGGTAAGAGTGGCCTGGAATGATTAAATGAGTCAGATGAATAATCGGTAAACCTCGTGTGCAGTATTCCTGATAAAGAAGATAATGAGAGGCAGGAATAAACCTGATATTCGTATCTACTCTTCTTGTTAAAGACTAAACGATTAATTTGTTCCAAGTGTAAAATGAGTTTAACAAAATTAGGATGAAATTTTTGTAAGGAACAAATCGAGTGCATCCTCTATTTTTTTAAATTTCACATTTGAGTAATTTCAAATCGTGTGGTCCTGAAATTCACAAGGGTTGAAAAACTGGTAATATACTACCTGACCCTATTGGAGGCTAGCATAGACACTTCAGTAGAACATTTTTCTGCTGTTGAAATCCTATGGTATCAATTTTGTAGCAACGACTCAAGAATTTGACCATTATGTCTACCCTAGCCACGAAATTATAGAGAAAATGAACTATTGTTGCAAACCCTTGAAATAAGGGTGTCTTTAGTCAAAAATCCACGATGTCTCTGGAGTACTTTTCCTTTGACCTTTACCACTGAAAGCCAGCCTGTGGCAACGGAGCAGGGGCAGATTCGTATGAAATTGGATGATTAGAGTTTCAGATTAAGATCTTTGTTCAATCCCCTGTCCCCGATCACAATGTTACTTCAGATGATCTTCAGCAAAAAAACGTCTGTGACAGGTCAGGTAAACCCCCAAAGAGCTGGAATTTCGGCGGAGTGGAGAATAATGACTCTCTTCGGTTCTCATCAAAATGTATGGACTTACGTCAGCAAGGTGGACAACGCACTAGCGGGGACTTGGCTATCTAAAGTGGTTATCTCCCCCCCCCCCCGTTCGGTGACGGGGCGGGCACGTGGCGTGACGTCCCTGGGGATTTAGTTCGTCTTAGCCTCGGCGATATTGTTCCAAGTCGTGGAGGGGAAATTTGATTGGGGATTGGAGCTCGGCTGATTGGAATCTTTCCCCGCCGCTCTTTCTCTGACGTCATCAATGTCAAGGCCTGACGCCATCAGGATCCAGACTAATTCGGGGGACGGGCTCGGAAGAGGAGTCTGGTGTCCTCGTTGCCAGGGGCCCCAAAGCAAGGAGATCGTGCCCAGGGTTCGCTGAACTGAGTGGCGGTGCAAGGGACCGTAATTGTGTGTGTCGTGCGATTTGGCCAATCGGTACGATCTCGAAATGCCGTGCAATATTGGTGAGGTGTTGCCTCCGCTGGTAATCTAGATGTCGTTATATACGGTGCTAATCTTCAAGGCAAGAAGTACCACCAAGCAGTCCTCAGCTTGCCATGCCTCGGTACCCGTATACGCGGTGTGAATATAACATTTTACATTCTGATTCAACGTTATGTTGTTTTGGATTGTACACAAGAATGTCAAGGATGCCATTTAATTTGCAGTTTTAGCTGACATTGGCTGATCTTTATTTGTGACTTACTCAGAGGTCTTAATTTCTTAAGAGAAGTGCAGGCCGAAGAAGTCTGAAAAGTACATCTATACAGTTTCCCCGGTATGCGCTTCATTTAACTCTCTTCATATACATATTCAACAGTTCAAAACATTTTACTGATCAAACCTAACCTAGGAGATTCTTTCAGCTCTTCTTTAAGAAAAGGAAATCCACACTAAAATGTTCTGCTAAAAGTCATGCATCAACATGGAAACATAAAACAAAATATTTCATAAAGAATCACGCAGTGTTCTTACTTATATACTTCATGACATTCCCCAGGCACAAGATTTGTGGGACGTTGTCATTTTCTATCTCCCATCACTCATCTCCCATGAGAGACATCCGGCTGGATATAGATTCTTTTTGAAATCGTGAAATTTAAATGGAAAGTGCATTTGAATGATCAAAATAGAACTATCTTCTCAATAGCCCCGGGACAAACAAAGCAGAAATGATTGGAATGCTGTACGTAATCTTAAATTACACTGTAAACGAACTCCAATTCCTATTACAAGCCTAGGAAGTCTTTGGGAAGAGCACGAAGCATCATTCCGTTGAATGTTTATGCGTTAAACTGACCAGGAACACCTATATTAATTAAGCATGAACTAGTTGCGTTTTACAGATTTTGTACAGGTAAATAGGTAGGCTCTTATTGATCCGTTGAAATACTTTCCAAATCATGTTTTTGGATTACAATGTTGCGCGTCATTGTTCGTTTTAATCATGTTGCCTGCACGTCTGCTCTGATTGTTTTCACCACAAAAGCCCCACCGCCCAACCTTCGCCGCTGTAATTACGGGAAGATTGCCGCAGGCTAACGTACCTTATCCAGTTGAAGCTGATTACACATCATAACGGGGCAGGCGACAGTAGGCTGTTGCAGTCGGAGGCCCAGATCTCTTGAAATGTTGCATTTTGACGAATACAGATTGTTAAAGGATCCATGTCAGTGTTTCCTAGATTCACTTTTGGTACATTTTTATTCTTCTTTAATTTAGGAAAACTGTTTTGAATCCTTTTGTGGTTAAGAGTAATTGAAAAGTGCATTTTTAAAAACTGTTCAAGCTTTACCAGAGAAATTAGAGCAATATTGCTGTAATGTAAATCATGGAAGACACTTTTTAGTTTGCATATTTTCATGTTTAAATTTAGAATCCCTTAAACTGCTCTCTCAAAGCATTTGTGAAAAAAAGGTTGCTTAGGGGCTTAAGAAACGTAACATAACAGTGAAATATAAAAATTCCAGCTGTTTTGTATATCAATCAGTTCAAAACTGAGATTCAGTATCAGAGATGACATCACAGTTTTTCTCATGAATATGGAAATTCTCATTGGCATAAAAACCAAAAAGACTC
This sequence comes from Acanthaster planci, assembly GCF_001949145.1. The sequence continues at coordinate 633,085 of NW_019091438.1, forward strand.
CAAAATACAGATTGAAATAGCAGATCAAAAGTTGGAAATAAAGTTATTGAAACACATGGGAAGTAATATAATTGTATTGAAGGGTCCTCTTATTCTACCAGTCATGACACCTTCAACAGCATACAACCATCTCTCCTGCATTGCAAGCAAGCAGCTTACTTTTCTGAGGTCTTAGTGTTTACTAAAATTGTTATTCATGACTCGGAATAAAATTGTTGTTGATGTAGCAGCTGGTACATAGGTGACATATGTCTTTGGACACCGTGGCCACAGTTTGAATTAACAAAATAAACAGGGGAGTGATTTCGAAAAAAAAAACGTGTTTCCAAAATTTCTGGTCGAGAGAATGCATCACTTTAAAGTGAGAGTTCCTTCACTTTTTTCAGTCTGGTTTCTTGATGCCCTTGAAAAGGAGTGATCTGCATGTCACATTGGTCATAAAACTGTTTCACACTGACGCACATGTGGCATAAATGGTCGGCTGTGTTGAATTTACGTGTAACCTGTAAGTCATTTTCAAGTAAAATGCTTTCATGATTATAAGAATGAAACTTCGATATGAAATATAAACTTCTAATTTGAGCAGGTCGGCACCGATTAAAAAGAATTTTGTTTTTCAAACAACGAAACTATGAATTTTGCGAACCGTTGTTCTCCCTGAATGTTTGCGGAAGCCAAAAGGATTTCCTGCCGCTTCATCACCGTTGCGTGAAATATAGACCGCATGTTTGGTATAAATGAAACGCAAATACAATTTGCCCTGCTCAGATGGTGAAATTAAAAAGAAAAAAAATACCTCGGCCCTGGCGCTGAAAATTGAGACGGGAATTTGCATTGATTGTCGGCTGTCAGGCATGCGGAATTAGGCGGGATTGGCCAGCCGTCCAAGGCCAGTTAATTTTTGTATGGCTGTGCTAATGCCGTCAGACGTATGCACGCTCGGCCGCACAATGAATGCAGTCCCCGATTTAAAAAAAAAAAAATCTTGGAGGAATGGTGGCCCTCGCGGCAGACTGGAATGGACGGTGAATCTGACTCGAAGCCCTAGGACAACCCTCATCAAAGATATTAGTCATCTCAGTCATGTCTTCAGTTATTAGACATATTTGTGGAATTTCACAATGAAAAAGTACGACTAGTTGTTCCGTACAAATTTCGTCACGTATTTGTGCATATTTGTGTTTATGTTAAGGTTTTTGTGTGCCTTTCACAATGCATTGTCGACGAGCCCATTTTCAGTGGTGGCAATGACGGTACACAGCCTGTTCTGCAAACCGTTTGTCGCCATCCTAAATAATTTATTTGGGACTACGTATAATTACATAACATGTAGTCTACAGTCTGTGGTAAGCATGTCATGTTTACGCCTCAAAATTGGCGCCATTTTTGCGGTTTGGTTTTATCCTAAAGGGGAGCGTTGAATGACTTAGAGTGATCCATTACAGCTTTGATGAATGTCGCAGGATAATTTGCCACTCGGAATAATTACGCCATCATCATTACACCTGCACGCAAACTAGTCTTTTATGCGATTTCATGAGCTTCCCTGGAAACATTAGCCGCATTACCTCTCTCGAGTCTGACGTTTACCACAGCGTCTTTCTTTCATTCAACTTTTTTCGGTTCCGGCGGAGTGGGCCAGCAGGCAAAATCCTGTGGATTCTCATGAGTGGCTTTGGTTTTTTTTTTCAGACGGCTTTTGATAATACTGACCAGCGATAGAAACAAGACGCTGTTCAGTTGAGTGTATAGCTCATTATGCGGTCTTATCTGATTATCAGGCTGGACATTGCTACGCGTATCGGGCAAGAATTAAATTTCAGCGCTGATGTTGGTTCACATTCTCTCCGTCGATAGCCGTTAGCCGGGGGGGGTTAGTGAATGCACCGTTTACCGCTTCAAGAAAAAAAAAAACACATCTAACCCCACTGGCTGTGTACTATACACAGCATAATGTAGTTTCCCTCGCAACGGTGCGCCCGGTCCATAAATATTTCAAGTTCATTCAGATTCAATTTTCCAATGCCGGGGTTCAAAAACCTGGAGCGCGATCGACCGGTCTTGCCGGTCTGATTAAACGATGGACGGCAGACGGTCCCCCCTTCAGAGGCCTAAGTGGTTTTATGCCCACGGAGGATTTGGCGCTTCAACGTTTTTTGGGGTAGTTTTCGAGATTTGCAAGAAGCGGCGGCGGGCTCTTTTGTCGTACCATGGCATTACGCATCCACGGATGCCCTTAAACGATCCCTGTAGGTTGTCTTTTAGGGATGGAAGATGGAGCACAGTTTACAAGAGATTTGGGTAAGAGAGAGGGAGAGTGTAATGAATGTGGAGAGACAATTTTAATGAAAGCTAAGAAATTAAAACAGGAAACCCGGTAGCATCATCAAATTTGACTGCGAAGCGTCAAATTTCCTGCAAACCAAGCACACAAAGTACGGGGTGCTAAAATAGCCCTTGGTTGTTTTAAAGATGAATAACTCCGTAAAAACATCCTCGTGAAAACATCTTCCCCAACACTAATGAAGAAAAAAGATTGGGATTTAGGTTGAATGTCATAAGTATTTGTTCACAGAAATGGTTGCCTGTAAAACGGCTGCCAATAAGCAGGCGGTAGTGCCTGATCCTCTGCCCATAGTGTGCTAAGTTGGGAAACTTTCGAAATGCTCAGCAAACACAGCAGCCCTTTTCTGTGTCGTTTTCGTCATGCTGAGGCTAACGTGCACATGTTCCAATTGACGCAAGCAAATAAATCAAGGATATTTGTCTGCTGCCATCACGCGTCCTGAAGGACACCAATGGGTTCACTTGACAATACCTAGTCGCATAATATAGGCTTACAACGGGAAAAAAGGGGGCCCAGAGAAAAACGAGCCACCCCAGGTAATGGCCGCCCCCCCGAAATCTTGAAATGAACACAACGTATATAGAATTACATTGCTCTCCGTGCCAAATTTTGAAGAAAAAAAATACCCACCCTGCGTTGCCCCTCTTCCCAATTTAATCTCGGTTCTACCACTGATAACAACCACTTCAATACTTCAAGGTTTGTGTTACATTAAAATACATAATAAAAATGGAGAAAAGACTAGGTTTGTTTATTAGAGATTTCTCGTGTCCTTACAAAATTTACTTTTGAAAATAAAACTTTAACCCTTTGACAACCTAATAGAAAATATCATTGTTCGTAAGTCCAAGAAAATAATTGCTGCATAAGCTAGCTCGTTTTGGTCATGTGTAATACGCACGAGCCTGAACAGCGCAAATAGACCTACTAGCGACCCAAAAAAAGGAATTCCAAGGCAAAAAAATTAATTGAAAATAACCTTGTTATGGGCGGTTCTGGGGTATGATATCATATAGCCCTACATCTAAGGGCAGTCACTGTACTTATGAAAGGAAAAAGAAAATCCTCCGTAATTGAAATATTGTATAGCTGCTCCGTCAGTGCAATACTAACCGCCTGCCCGGAGCAAGGTGCTCTTATCACTTTCAGCTTTCTGCATTTTACAAATTGGAAAATGGTCCTATTTCCCCGCCGGTGATAAAACCTCCATATGCCTGCACAAGACAGCGTCTGATTTGATTGTGTTTCTCCCCCTTCCTCCACAGATGACACATTACAGATAGCACGGTATAGCTTCTTCACCGTGTTGCCGGTCCCCTGGACGCCGGTTTGCGTCACGGACGGCCAGGTTGCAGTCGCCAAGTAAAGATAAGCTAAATTTGTTCCCGTTTAGTTAATGACACGGTAATATCCCAGAGGAGTGACGTTGGCGTTCCTTTGTCGACTCGAGGCGGTCTTGCGTCATTTTTACGTCACGCTCCAGCTCGGCACCGTCGTGACCGATTTGACGGAGACGTATCTGTATAACTTCTCAGTTGCCATTCAGGCGCTAGGAAAACGATGCAATTTCACGTGTTACTGTCATCCTTAAAATGGTTCGGTTTAAGTGCAATGTCGAGTTACCAGAGCGACAGTACCGGTATACCGCACAAAGATTTCCATCTTGTGTAGTTAAGCACAACCGATGCTACCTCCCCCACTTTATTGGCCGGTAATTAATATCAGCCATGGAGACTGGCTGAAAACAGTGGCGTAGCCAGGCTCTTCGGGGGGGGGGGGTTCCCATAAGGGGTAGCTTCCCCTAGCTACGCCACCAATAGCAGCGGTGGATTTAGCAATTACAACAGGGGATGGATACCAGTATAGACATTAAACGTGAACATTTGAACGTGGCATAGGGTTTATCTTCTTGGCGATAGTTTCCTCAAAAAATCACTTGTTGAGAGCAGACGTAACGGGGATGAGAAACGGTACAGCCCTCTGAAAACTGTGAGGACGGCTAAGGATTTACTGCGCGAGATTTGCGCTCATTTAAAAGAAAACTAATAATGGTGGCTGTTGCCGTTAAGTGTGCGCACTGCTATAGGCCTTTCTTTTGTTTACGTCGGACGCCATTTTGTATGGGTGACCAGAGCTTACTGGAAGTACACCCTTGCAAAGTTTGCCACGATGTTTGCCTTAAAGGGCTCGTGTTGCTTCATCAGTGTTAAAATAGAAGGTGTTTTAATATTTGTGTGAGTATTTTTGTGTGAGTATTTTTGTGTGAGTAGGACTTTGTGAAATGTTTCGATTTTGTACTCACAGTCAGCCAGACATAGTTTTGCCAACCACTGGTTGTGACGTTTAGCAAAACCTGCAAGTTTTCACTGCAGGCCAGTCTAAATGAGTCAGGTAGGGACTCAGTACCTGGACCTGCAATAAGCCACGCTGCTGCAACCGTTTAAGCTGGCAAACGGTGGCTGAAATCTTTGAAATGTCAACTGTTTGGGGGACATTTTTGGTCACTTTTCATTCTTCGTCGACGGGCATCTGATCGTACTTGGTAACTGGACGTCGGAGGCGGTGTGTGTCTGAATAGCTTAGGTGACGGCCCATATCGAGTGGCACAAAATATACCGCGTGCAAATCCAACTGCGCCGCCTCGCGTGTCATGTTTGGATGCGACAGGAGGAATTTCAGACGACGCAAGACCTCAGCCAGCCGGTCGCTTGCAACTGGAGTAACATTCTGTGTTATTCAAGCATGGCACAGGCGTGTATTGGTTGCAAAGTTTACAGTCGACGGGGCTTTTCAGCCTCATCCGGGGTTAAATTGCCGTGACAACAAAGGTATCGGTTTCGATAAACCTTTGATTGCATGTCTCAAGCAACGGCACATTTTCGGTAAATCAGAAATGCTGATGTTTACTCCCTGAAATATTGCGGTCTACCCTCACAAATGAAGTGTAGTAAAAAAAAATAGTCTTCTTAAACCTCAGCTGTTGGCATTTTATTTAGCTTTTAGAACATACTATCTGCCGTATCAAACGGTATTACGCCGCTGGCCCTCACTGAGACAACAATATTACATAAGACTACATGTAATGGAAGACATCATGCAGGTAATTCCTGTGTATCTTAAAATAATGTAAACCTACAGGCATTATTCCTATACAGGTGGATACTGTATAGGCGAAGGTACTCTTCTGAAGAACAGATTAATATAAGAAGTGATGATGGATAACAGCAATTCATCAATCAAAAATCAAGATTGCTGAAGACAAGCGCAACAAAAATGGTGTCTTTCAACCCGTATACTCACTTTAATGTTGCTCACTTCAAGTATTATGATATAAAAAAATAGTGGGCAGTGCTACATGCGAAAGATTGTTTGGAAGGGCCTGAGTTTCTGTTTAGCCTTGTCAAAAGTTTGATCAAAATATTGAAGATATTTCAAGAGTAGTTGGTTGTGTGGTTTTTTTTTTTTGCGGAGGGCAAAATGTGCTTATCTACAGACATGTGCCCATTTTATTTGGAGTGTTGGTCTAAGCGAAACCCGTTTGGTTGGCTCGTGGATACTTCCATCAACATGGATATTTGGCAGCCCTCCCCCGCTCATCTTAGCCCTGGTTTTTATGTGCACCGCGCAGCAGTAGGACAGAGTTTCGCCCATCGTTTTTAATTGCCGAGATTTTCTTTTCCTCTTCAACTCATCTGAAAATGGAGGCTTCTTTAAGATACTGGCTTTGGCAGGCTCAGCAACAGCAAAATTGCAGTCTCAAGAAAGCATGGTAACGTTGTTTTGTCTAGTGCATATTCTAAACACGTGTGCTTCATGGGGAGAAAAATAGGCACTGTGAAATGAGTTTTCCTCTGTCCCTTTTTCCATTATTGATTTTGACATATCTCGCAAGTCCACATTTTTTGGCTGTTTTGATAATGCAGGCCTCATAATGCCCCCAGGGGGAGATAACACAATAATAAAGAACGCTGATTGAAATGCGCTGGAGAGCAGGTCTCTCTGGTTGCCTGGAGCTCATCCCTTGGACACATCTCGACAACATCTAGTCGATTTAAAAATACCCTAGTCATCTATGGCGGCGTATGTCGCCCAGGTTGTGAGGAGGAAATTTGGCGGATGCTCGCTTCTTTTCTCGCAGATAATGGGGGATGTATGGACCTTGTTATAAGAGAAAATTTGAAATGATTGCCCAAGCAGTGGATGTCAACGTTTCAAATATTATCATACCTTAGCCAAGCCATCGTGCCCAGACAGGACTACATGTTCATATATACCAGGCCTTCGAAAGGCGGATCCTGCACCAAATTTTTATGGGGAGGGGGTTGGATGCAGGCAAAATTTATGTTCAAGCGGGATTTAGGAAGTTTTTCATGTAACTTTTTGTGGCCTTCCTCAGGGGTGAGACTCAGTTTGGGGATTTTGTAAGTGCTTTTGAAAGGAATGGAATTTAAAAAGACCATAATTGCCTTTCTCTCGCTATTAAAAGAAAAAAGGAGATAAAATGTATGTGGAGGCTTTGTGTGGCAGCTATCTGGGGGGTTGTTGCTTTTGTTCTACAGAGACATTCACAAATAGACCTCTCGTACATGTTCGTGAGGAGCAAAAGAACTGATCTGCAAAATGGCTGTAAAGCGAAACCATTTTAATAAGGAGCTGTGTCTCTGGGGTTTATAAGCGTTAAATCTACACTAAAGTTGTCCATACCATTAACTATGGTACAAAACAGATTCCAGATGGTTCCAAATTTACACGGTAGGCTTTTGGTGCTGTGGAGTAGTCTGATACCTTAAACATGCGATGCACAAATCCCGGGGCCTTAGATAATTTTAGAGGCACTTGTTTCTTGGCTTAAGACTTTTTGCTGTGTAACTTCTGAAGTGTTTAGTTTGCATTTTTGTTTTTCATTAGTGAGTTTAGATAATACTTCCTCAGAGTCGTTGCCGCGTGACTCACATCTTGCTTTCTGCTCTGTCAGGCGTCGAGAACTAGGCAAGGCGTTTTAGGCGAATCATGTGAGTGAAAGATCCAACAAAATGAGTTCCCGCTGAAAGGGATGTAGACCCCGGGAATAATGCGGAGATACCCGGGAGGAGATGAGGAGGCCCTTAAGGTAGGTGGCCCCAAGGGGACACCAAAGCCGAAATCAACTTGTATCGTGTCACGGTGACACGTTACTACATGTGACTCTCGGGCCGGTATTTCTTCCACAACACGGTACAATGAGGGCGATATAGTAAAGACAATTGGTTGGGAACAATCGCGAGTTCGTAAAAAAATCCCTTGGAATGTCAGGTCAGTATCGTTATGGAAATTCACGAATTTTTTTGCAAAAAGAAGTTGTTACAAAACAGATTTCTTCGTGACATCTAAACTAACAACTCAAATTGTTTTTCTTTTTTATGCAGGTAAAGGTGCAAACGAACACAGGCGATTGACCAATTGACCAATCACAATGCGCGAAATCTGTCGAGCCTTTCCAAACGCACAATGGGTCGACAGATTTCGCGCATTGTGATTGGCCAACGCGTTGCAAACTCTTGGAGGCGCACTATTGTGAAACGCGCATATTGTGTTACACCCAAAGATACTTATTTTTGAAATATTAAAGTCTATTCACCATGTCATCAAAGAATTCTCTTATGTGTATGTAACATGTGACAGTTACGGATTCTCTGACCTTTTTGAAAATCATTCCCAATTTTTTTTTCAGCAAATTACTTCTGCAGCCGATGAAAATTATCCAAGTTTCCTTGTTAGGTTCCGAATTCCCTGTATTTAATTGCTCCAATTTCCCCAGCCTTTCCAATTTTGGATTAAAAAAAAAAAGAGATGAATCTGAAGTCTCCCTGCGGGAGACACAGGGCGATGAAATTGGGGACATCGATCTCTCCATTGGATACGACCCCCCTGTCCGATCCTTCGCGACGTGTACCAGCTGGCCACTTGACCAGAATGTATCGCTCGCCCTCGCTTATTCGTGCACTTTATCTAATTTCCCCCGTCTCCCTCTCCATCAACCCCCGTCATTACGGGATGCACCTGCCGCCGAAGCGAATATGCTGTCTCCGGACTCCGGAACATGTTGTGTATACGGCCCTTGCCGGACGTTGACAACTCCAGAAAACCAGCATAAAGGGCACCATTCACGACGCGCTTGGGGGAAAAAAATCATTTTCAACCGGAGTGATCATTAGGCGTGGGTTACAGAGAAGATTCCTCCTAGTTTTCTCTTTCCACAAACAATGTGTCAATTAACTCGCGAATCTATGTTGATGTTCGTACCCGTGAAATCCGATGTTATTTTCTCGTCTGTGAAGCAAGTGACTCCCTTTGGCATCCTTTTGCTCCATTTTGTTCACAGAATTCAGCTTTCACACGGCACTGGTATAATTTACGTGCACTGGGAAGTGTTTAAATGTGAAACACGCATATTACGTCTCCACTAGAGATTCGTTCAGTATCAACCTGCTGATGCAGTTTGTCGTCATGTGTAGCGTGTATAGAACAGCATCTTTAATTGAAACATTAATGGCCATTCCCAGGCAGCACGATTGAGTTGACTAATACACGTCATGAGGTTGTACCAACTAGAAATATTTTAGTGGCATATCCGAGTTAATGAGGCAAAACAGTTTAGTAGGAAACATCTGACATGGCATTTTTGTTGTACAGTCTGGTTCCCGGTCGTGTTGCAAGAGTTAATCTAATACACGCCTCAACGATGGGTTTCAATCGCTGTTGTCAGGCTGCTTCCGAAAGCCAGGGCTGCGGCTGGATATAATACGTGCGCACATGGAAGCCATTAGAACTGCCGAGCGGCTAAGGTAATTGTGTGTGGAATTGTTCTCGTCGCTGCTAGCTGGTTAGGTATGACCTCAGTTTTGAAGTGAGCGGTGAAACTTCAGCTCAGACGTTTGAGTTAGCGTTCTGGTTACACCACTAATCTTGCTTAGCGTCTAGGCGTACAGTGCATGGAAACTCTCGAATCTTCAGCATAATTAAAGTGCCAGGAATTTTGAAGGCTTTTTCGCTGGACAGGGCTAGAATTGGAAACTGACGGGGGGGGGGAAGCAAAGCCCATCTAATCCAGTCCAAACATGCCAACATTTCCGCAGCCAGTTTGTGGACGGAGCGTGTTTGACTTTCCAAAGAAACCGCCAGACCGTGATGTCGGGCGGCGCACGACGCATGCAGCCCGCGAGCAAATTTATACAAAGGAAACACCACAGCCCGTGACGGCTCGTGCTTCGCTTCAGTTTCGCCGACGGTGCGGCCGTGCGAGTTTTTGTCTTAATTTCCTACAACCAGCACTTGGCATTTCGAATTCCGACTCAAACACGTTTGCCTTTCTCTGGGAAAACACCTTGGAACACATCACCAAAAATGAATGCCTGAAGTGGGCTGTGACTTGTATAATTAATGTTAAATATTTGAGGGAAAACAAAGCTGGAAATCAAGTTTTTTTTATGACAATAACATTGACGGTAATACCCTGAAAATCCTTGGTATTCACAGAGCCATCTCCGTACTTCAAAATGCAGATCGCTTCTCCCAATAACACCCCCAAATTCCCCATGCAAAATTCTGATTGGAACTTCAGCTCCTCTCTCTTGCAATTCAAGCCCGAGTGTATTTTACCAATAAACGAGTTAAGATTGGGCTCGTTCATCAAGGAAGAAAACTTCACTCAACGTGCACTTCCAACAAAGCATCATTTCGTCATTAATAAATGCAACCTTCATAGGGCAATGTTAGAGCATTTGGAAACATTTTTATAATATGCGCGTTTATTTGATTTGATTATATCCTAATGGACCAATCTAGCTGATGAGGTCTTTGCAACGAGTTAATGATGGCCGGCTAAGTGGTTTCGAACGGCTCCATATTGAACTCTCGCCCTGTCATTGATGTATGCCCAAATCTACCAACTTGGGGAGTGATGGACTCAAAGCGGTAACGCAATGTGCCGTCTATGATTAAAACACCATTAGACGCGAACACAGAACACGTAAACAGAGATATACGAGACCGTTGGTCATATTATAAACCCCGCTTAATTTACCTAATCGCGTCGACTTCGTGATAGATGACGCACGTCACTAATTTGAGCGTGCTCATTTTTCAAAAAAAGTGAAGTGGTTTGCAGTCGTCCGCTTTACGAGAACTGTCACTGGTTCATAATGGAGACGTCCCAGGTAGGGAGGAAATGCATCCAATCTGAAAAATTAATGCTTGGCAAATTTCCTTCGACACCGAACCGGTAGAATTGTTCGGGCCTGATACGTGACAAACGCAGCATCCTATCGACTTTTCCACATACTAATTATCACATCAGGATTTGCCGGTAGTTGAGAATGCTAGTGGAAAGGCAGGTTTGTCGGGTTGTAGTGATGAATTATGAAGAACACAACTCGGAGTGAACCCACAATATAACCGTATAGAACGTTTCAGTTATTATGCATAACAAAACACTAACAATTTCTTTTATGCAGTAACAGTAACTAATATTTCCGAAAACATTGACGTCCCGAGGTATAGACAAATGGACGTCTCTCTTTAGTGGACATCCTGCTGTCAAGGCAGTTCGAAGTCATACAAAGGACAATTCAAGTCCCAATTTGTATATCTTTTTAACGACAACCCCGTTATGTTAAGGTTCTGATTGTAAATTATTATAATTGCTTCCTTTATACCATAATATTGCTTGTCTTTCTTTTGACAAAACACTGAGGTCAACCAGTGGCGTATATGTCTCGGGTCTGGGAGGAGGCCTAAGTTGGGATTTCTTTTGTAAAATCGACTTTCAACTTGTTTCAGTCGTAAAAAAATGCTCCCGCCTGAAGGTAGTAGTTCTGTTTCTGAAATGCTTGCAATTACTTAAAAGGGGTCTGGGGTTTGGTGGGGGGCCCTTTCCCTTGTGCCATTGACACGAGAGTGTTTGTGACTGCACCGGTTGTGGCTTCACAAGAACAACTTGAGGTTTGAAGCACTGAAGACTGCGGGTCACATAACATAGTGACCACTGTTTCGCTGACGCACGCTTAATAGCTCCATTGATCCATCTTCATCTCACGCACCGGCTACAATCTCACACCTTTTTCCTGTTAATACTCGGTTCATCTGACTGAAGACTCGATAACCACCTCGCCGCTATCGCCGCCACCAAGGCTGATATGGCGTTCCGAGAGGCTTTTGGTCTGCGGTAATTACCTCTTGTGTACCTGGATGAAATTCAATCGTGACGGTCGGGAACGCTTAGAGGATATAGCCACTCGGTGGCCAAGCTGGACGGAGGTAAGTATCACAGCAGCCGAAGCAGAAAGGACAAGCTGCGGAGATAGACACATGGGCAGAACGCAAGTAAGAACAGAAGTTTTGCAATAAAGCCTGAAAGTAAAGGGTCTCTCAGCAAGCTTCCGGAACCCTTGTGCTGCCAGCCTATGGGGATTTTACATTGGGCCGCCTATCACCGTCTGTAATTTTTGGAAGAATGATTTCTAATTGAAACCACTCCCCCAAACACTCATATCAAAGTTTTATCTTTGTATTCATGAAGTCGGCCTAAAACTGCGGAAAAAAACAAATATGGGTAAAACAAGAGATATCATATATCACTGTTAACATCCCGCATTATCATACCTATAGGACTCCTTATTAATGCACATTTGTTTCCACATCATCACTTACGAGAAAACCAAAAATGTACAAGAACTTACCCACCTTCAACTGATGGTTATAGATTTAGTTGGACTGGCCTAGTGCAGTCGTCCTTGTCACATAGGTTAGATTAGTATGGGATGTTTTTTCGTAAGTGCTGATCGCTCCTGTAAATATTTTTTTAAAAGTACAGCTTATGTTATAGTGTCCTGCATCGATTTCAGTTTTTACCTAAAGATCATCACAAATCACATTTGCACATTTTCACTTGCGAACGAGTATACCGGTTTGCGCAAGTCGTCATGTTTTTAGATTTTCGGAAGTGAGAGGTTAATTTCGGCAAAGATATTTCTACTCCTGATTTGGCAGTTTTTAGTGTCTAAAAATTAATATTCTTGGAAATAATTTACAAAGCCTTTACGGAGAGGAGCTTTTAAAAAGCAAATGTACTAAAATAAATGCAGATTCGAAAATTATTCCACACTGTATTTAAGGGTTTCGGGATCGTGTCACCAGTAGTTAAGTTTCTGGCACCATAAGCAGCCTGACAACAGTACCTGACAACACTGAGGTTGAAACACAAAAGGCTATGCCCCAATCGACAGTGATAAGGTATACAGGGATATTTCACTTAAAATGTTATGCCAAACTAGCAAGAAGCTATCTTCATCACTTCCCAAGCTTTCAAATAATCGAAACAGCTTGAATGCACGAGTCACACTAACACTGCATGTGTAAGGTGTTCCAACAGTAAAGGTCTTCGTACAATTTTCTGCAAATAGCCAAGTAACGGCCACTTGTACATAGGGAACAGACCCCGCCAGTGTCTTTAAGAGCCGAAACGTTAAGTTCAGATCAACGCATCTGCCAGGAAAGAGAAAGTTTAAAGCATGTATCGCAGCATAACTGACTTTATTTTTCACAATTCGTTGAGCTGCCATGAGTTTTTTTGACAAAATTTATTTGCAAATTTTTACTCTTCTTTAATTTATGAAAACTGTTATACATTCCTCTTTGGTTCAATGCACTGAAAAAACACTTTTTGGAACATTTAAAATTGTCCGTGCTTTCCAGGACGATTGGGGGCACTGTTGCTGTGATGTCATCCGGGGAAGAAGTAAATCAATGCCTACATTTTCTGTTTAAATTTTGAATCCAGGATATCCTTACCGAAAGTATGTCTCAGAGAGGGACTAATGCTTGCTTAAAGACCTCTTCACTAATAAATTCATAATTATGCACGCATGAGCACAAATGGCCTAGCAGCAAGAAGTGTGAGCGGGCCATTGAAAATGTACAGGGGTGCGACTTCGATGATCATTTTCTCTCAGGGTTTCTGAATTTGTTCATTTTTTTTTCAGAAAATCCCATGAAATCGTTTTTGCTATTAGTTTCTATTTCAAGTGGAATTTTTAGTGTTCTGTTGAAAGATTTTAAAATCGTAATTTTTCCTGTGTGCACGAGATCGTTGTTTCTTAGTGTGGCCCCTTCTATCAGAAGTAGTATAAAGTACATCGTTAGTGTTCTTGGAGCCAACCTGTGCATTTTGTAAAAGCACGTCCTGATGTTCAATGTACACGTATACTGTACGTACATAGCTTACCATTGAACTTGGTTATTTGGAGTACTACCGAAAGAAATGGTATCCAGTTGTTGTGTTTGGGGTTGTACAAGACAAAGTGCAGATTCCAAAGAGAAAGAGGTCTGGTTCTTAAGATTTCCCAAGTTCAGAAAGCAGCGAATCAAATGAATACAGTATCGGTACATATACATTGAACCATAGGTAGATTGAACATCTGTACGTGTTCTTACGAATGCAAGAACACTAATGTTGTAGTTTATATACTACTTATGATGGAAGGGGGAGCATACTCAGAAACAGCTTTCTCGTACGCACAGGAAAAATCACGATTATTCAGTTTTTTTTACAGAGCACTAAAAATCCGGCTTGATCAGAAACTAATAACAAAAACGATTTAGAAAGAAAAAAATTCTTCAAAAACGATGAAGAAAAAAATGAACAAAGCCAGAAAAACTGAGAGAAAATGATCATCAAACTCACATCCCCGTACATTTTCAATGGCCCGCCCACACTTCTTGCCGCCAAGGCCAAATTTTGTGCACATGCGTTCATAATTATGAATTTATTAATGAAAGGTATATCCTTTGAAATAGTGACGAAAAGGTTGAAAATAAGGTTAACTGAGACACAAGGGTGAATGATGGTTTGTTTTAAAGCAAATTGATTGCAACCACCCTTTAATTGGGAAGCTTTCAAGTGCGTCCCTCCGGCATTCCATGTTATCTTACAATCATAATGAGTGTTTTGGCGCTGTAGGCCCTACCCAGCATTCCACACTGTTTGTTACATAAGCATATCATGGCGGACACCCAAGGAGCGGTATTCTGTTTGAGCCCGAAGATAAGTTGCTTTTGACTCTTGTGTGTACCCACTGCCTTCAACTGGCTCACAGAAAGGATGATTTGTGCCCGGAAAATGTTGTCACAGCTCGGCACTGCTGACGAAACCAATAACACCGTCCGACACGTCCATATAATACGGCTCATCTAGATTTACAGCACGCTGATGCGAAGTGCAGGAAATTAACGACATTCGAGCCTCTCGATACGGGGTTATCCGACCAGACACACCGAGTTTTGTTTATAGAATGTCAAGAGTTCGACTGGCTCTGATTGCACCGCAAGTTCGTGAATGGCGGGTTCGATTCCACGGATCCGGAACTCTATAGCTGTGGTTCGAGCCAAGAGATTGTGGATATCTAGGGCATATTGGTAAACTCTACCACCATCCGTCAAAGGGCCACGAGTCGCATTAGCTTGTAACTGTTAGTCTGAGTGAAAGTTCAATAATAAAATCACATTGAAAGTACATAAAATTTTGTTGGAGTATGGAATCGAAACGTTCTTGCCTTTCTTGACGCTTAAAGTCAAAACGGGAAAATTTTCGACTGGGCATGGGCATCAATCGGTGGAGGACGGGGGACGTCATATTGTTCCCCCCCCCACACACTCAGGTTTTGGAAACTTTTTGTAAAATCTGTTGATTCGTTTTTCAGGTTAGCTGTTTTATGACTCCAAATTTTAAGGAAAAAATGTGGTGCTTGGTACAACGGTGCAAATTAAAATAAGAAAACGGGAAGCCTCAAACAGTTTTATTTACACCTTATGGAGGCTTCTTGTTTCAATTATTCTCTTAATTGCATTATTTACTTTGTTACATTTGAGTGCATCATAAATAAAACTTATTTGAAAAAAAAATCATGCAATAGTTAAAAAAGGTCAGAAAATTTCCTCAAGTCTCACCACAGAGCATTTAAGATTCCGACATTTTCCGGGGCCCTTAAGTGGGCCCCGAATCTCACGCCGTCAGAACGTCGCACTTCGTGCTCGCATTAGTTTTAATCAAGACCCCCCCACACACACACACATTTGGAGAAAAAAACGCCCATGCGACAGAGCAAGCTTCTGCCTGCCGAAGTCATAAACCACTCTGGGATGTCTCACACAATATAGCAAGTGACACTTAACTGCTGTGGAAGTCAGACTGAAGGCTCGACAGAAACATCCATAAATTTAACTGGCAGAAAGGAAATCCTAAACTCTAAAAGACAAAGAATTCAAAGCGCCCTGAAAAGCGACCAGCTACTCTCGCAATCTTATCTCTTGGTGGCGCTCTTCTCATGCAGGCAATGCTTTCAAAATGGCGGCGGGATTTAACTCAGACGCGGCGCTGACGAGAGCGACGTGACAGACAGTTAGCCTACTCAGCTACGTACAGCTGGCTCAGGACAAAATAGGGAGAAAGGCTAAACAGCCAGAGGAAAGCTGGACAGCCCACGGCACCATGCTCTATGAAAGAACGAAGACGCTGCCGGAATTGAGGTCAATCACAACCTCCGCAGATTGCAATCACAACACAGGAGTTTAATAGGAGTCTAGGAGAGAGAAAGACCACTTGTGTTGAGCGCACGGAAGATCAGACCTGTCATATACATGTACGACCACGCTTGCATTCAACCGGTCCGAGGTCGTAAGGTACCGGTACATTCAAGCTACGGACATACCTGTACCGGTACAGCCAAACAGACTTCTCCAAAGAACAGGAACAGCCAAATCAATGTTTCAAGATGAGAAGTCGGGACCACTTATCTCATGGTAGGCGTTTCTATTCGAATTTGCTGTAGACCCTAGGTGAATTATAATGATATGGAAGTGTAGCAGGCCTACAGTGTACCATTGCTTTTTCTTCGAAAGTGTTTGATCAGTTGGGGATGTTTGGTTTAATTAATTCAATGTTTCTTAAAGGTGAGGTGTAGTCGGTGGCATAGATACGTGAGCACACAAAAAAACGTGTGCAGTAAATCATCCATGGTACCAAAGCTACATGTATCTGAATGATATTGCACATCTTGCCGTGTGGGCATTTTTTTCTCAGAACAGCAACCGTAAAATGCAACAAGCCAGCACATCCTCTGCACTTATATACACATAAAGATATGCACGTGTAGATCGTTTGCTTGACTTCATGGCAGTTGCATTGCTGGATAGAAGGAAGGACAATACGCCGACCCTGGGGCGGCCCTGATACCGAACTCCCTCGATGTGTACTCGGGAGAAAGCAATTTGTATTCGCAGAAGAGCAAGTCGATATTTAGGGCACAGCTGCGTTGCTTGTTGTTCCAACTGCAACGCATTGTATGTGTACAGAATGCCCCATAAACTGTGTAAATTGGAAGCACATGCATTAATTCACGCTATTTTCCTCGTACCTTCCTCACGTGCATCAAAAATTCATGACCCTGTTTTCCTCAGTCGTTTTCTTTCAACTCTTCTAACCTGACTTTTTTTCCAGCCAATTCTGGTGGTTCCAGTACACCTGTAGCAAGCTGTATTTTCTTATCATTGCTTGTTTTAAAGCTTTCACTAGCTGCCTTCACAGAAGTATGTTTAAGTATTTCGGTACAGAAATAATTACAAACGAAGGTTAATATTTACAAATGGGTCATTTTGGAGACATTTTGTGGTAAATCTTTTAGCATTAGGGAGACATTGCCTTTCAGGGAGACATTTCAGTGTCTCCTTATTTTCAAACTACCAGAGGGAGGCCGAATTTTACCGTCCAAATTTTGAGAGATGATAGATTAGGGTCTAAATTGAAAACATACAAAGCTTGGTTCAGATCAGACAAGGGAATATTGAATTATGGCACAGTAAAGTTGGAAAAATTGTGTGCACGTTCTTATGGGAATGTCTCCCTAATTAGCGGTAATGGAAATCATTGTTTCATCATTGAAGTCGATAAGCTGTATTTTGCGTCAGCTGCAGGCATTAGTTTATTTTATTTCATTTCACTTTTAATTTCTAATAGCTGTGTTTGATATTATGGAAACACGAAAGACGAACATGCACTAGAAACTCAACCAAATTAGTAGCATGTTTTTGAGAAGGACTATCATAAAATTCGTATCAGAAAAATCCACGATTCATAACCGCGATTGAAATGTATAGGGTTGGCTTTAAAGACAACACCGTCATTTGTCTTCAGCTTCACCGAAGGAATCAACAAAGCACAGTATCAGATCGACGGCGGCATCGTATAAAGAAGACAATTCGTGTCAGGTGTGAATGTTATAATGCAATGTCCTCGTCGCGGCCTCCGTGTCATCGAACGCTCAACTTCTGGCCGCCTGCCAACCCCTGTGCAAATGTTGCCATAGCACCCACCTACACTGTGCGCGCCAGGTTTGATTTCTGCATTATTCATGCAAAGATGATGAGAAAATAAATCGATGCAAACACGGCCGTCATTCGGAGTTTTTTCTCTTCTGTTCTGTCTTCTGCTATTACAAGATAACCTTCGTGGTCAACTTTTTATGCAGTTTGTCGCCAACCGGCACACGATTTAAGAACTTGACAAGTGTTTCTGCAATGGAACTCTTGAATTTTACAATTTACATAACAATTTAGTCGTTCGCCACATGCGAACTTGGTCCAGTATCACCAATGTTTTGGCTTGGGTACATGCCTCCACAGGTGATATACAATGCAAGACAGGCACATGAAACCTGTGCAGTAAACTTTGGCGGGAGACAATGGCTGCATCAAGACATTTTAAAACAATTTACAAATGACGCATCCCTCAGCACCCGTTTCTTACTGAGCTTCGTACTGCTTGAAACGAAGACTAATTCAGTGCGTTCTCGACATGTCCCTACACGCGAAGTTTCTCTGTGTAATTTGTAATAGCTAGCGTTGAGTGAAAGTGAAACCTCGGCACATTTCCGTCTGAAATGTTTTAATGTCAAACTGACGCAGATGTCTGAAATGAATGACGTTCTTAAAAAATAAAAAGCAGTGTTCTATTTTTAAAATTTCATTCATGGTACACGGCATGAAAGCAGTTACTGAATGGCTGAGGAGTTATGTACCTGTACCTCGCCGATGGCGATGATCAGTTTAATCAAACACCAACTGCATGCATTATTTGCCCGTAAATATTACTGGTTCAGTATAATAACATATGCATGCTATCACTTGGCCAATTAAATGCCTCACCCGAGACAGCTGCTGGTTTGGTAGGTCCACTTCCTGCCATGGGAACCCCATCATCCCTAGGCCTATCCTTGAAGCATTTCCCGGGCGAGTTGTTGCAGAACGTTCGCCTGCCTCGACTAGACCGCCTCTTATTACCAAGTCACGATCTCTTTGCCAGTCAGTCGTTAAGCGGCCAATCAGTGCACGGCTTAGTCACTCCGCCCACCAACACCAACTATACCTGCGCGTTACGGCGCCGTTGTGATGCCACATCGCGGTGAGGGTGAGGAGATAACCAGGCGATGTGACGTTAACAAGTACGCATGAGTGTAAGGTTTTGCGAAGTTGCCGAGCATGTGTGTACAGGTAGTACGAAATTATACATGCCAGATGTTCGCGCGTGACGGACTCACTTGATATTCTATCTCATTTTGACCGATTTTCGAGTGCAGTCGATACACGTAGTTTGCGTATGCACTTAATTCTCGCACGTCAAGTTTTCAGTGCTCTGTGTAATTGCTGTGTTTGTTTGGATGTTGCAGACGCACGCCATCATCTCGTTGCAATCATCAAGGGCATTAAGGATCAGTGTCCGTGACATACAAATATAAAAAAAAAATGTGTAGTTATTACACAGCTGTGGTTGTCGAGGAGTCACAGGTTTGACACGCCGTGTGGGCAAGGCGGTCTGCGGTTGATGTCACACCGTACAGGAGTCGCTGATACGCAAGCCCAGCCAAGAAAAAAATTACTCAATGGGCAGTCACTGCGTGACATCATCCACTGTGCCGGTGACATGCTCGACGAGCGAACGGCACTGCTCGTGTGTCAACGGTTGGGCAACAACAGCGCCGACACTGGAGCCGAAAACACTCAACAGAGTGAAGAGGCGACGGCACACGTTTATGGAGAGACACTGCACTCATGCGCATGCATGTATTCCAAGTCTGCTCATCAAGTGACGTTCGTGTTGATTTTTTAAATTGCTTGAGCTCTTGTTTTCGGATGGATGGTTCTAGACATTCGACACGGCTTCAGTTGCTAGTGCGTTGCTCGACTCTAGCCAGAGTGTCATTTCCGACCAGAAAGACTAGTTGACTATGAACTGCATGTAGCTTGACAGCTGGGAATATTGGACCAAGATGCCTTTTGAAAGTCTTGAGAATTAATTAGAAAGTACTGTAAACAGCACAACGAGTGACATGTCCGTTCAGAGTGTGTTCCACTCGCCACACGATATGATTGTGCGCTTGTTTACATGATTTTGCTAAGACGTTAGAGCCAAACGGAGTAACTTATCTACACTTACTTTCCTGCAAACTCATCTACATGTACATTCGATTTTTGAACAGATGTGTCAGTTTCTACATCCCACGTCATTCACAATGATTAAAGAAGATTAACGTGAGTTGGCGGACAGCGAGGAATCTTCAAGGTATTACGAGCAAATGGCCGCTGTTATCAAGAGTGTAGTCAGCGATTGTTGTCTCGCCGTCATTTCTGTTTTCTCCCGAGACTCGAGTTGCTCAAGTTGATGGCATTACGATTTGCCGCAGAAAGTCTCCAGAGTTCAAGCTTCTTCCTGTTGTGATGCCGAATTGATAAGATTGCCGATCTTTGTCGTTTAAGTCTTCCCGGAAACCAAGAGAAGTCCAGTGAAATTGAAGAATTTCTTCGCCGACGGACAGAGTCAGTCACACATACAGATGGAGGAAAGCTTGGCAACGCCTTACAGAGCATAGCACTCGGTCGTTGCCGTGAAGTGCGTAGCCTAATGACAAAAGCTTTCATCTGAATAAAACTACGTTAGTTGAAGACCTTGAAAGGTACAGACAATTCTGGGTTCAGTTTTTTCTCAATCTGTCTTTAAATTCTGTGTTGGAAGGCACCTGACCTGTCTTGAAGCTTGCACTTTGCTGAAAAAAACGAACACTGAAGCATACCAACGTTGATACCAGCAGAAATAAATAAATAAAGTTATGCTCATGTCAACAAGCTCGTGGCACTTGACGTGACTGTACTGCACGTACGAAATAGCCTCCATACTGTGTGAAGTGGATATTGGTCTCACCAATCGCATTATTCGGTTACTGTGCAGTTCGGGAGAAAATTACGAGTGACCCATCTGCTGACCATGGACATCCGTTGGCTGAAGTGGTCAACACAACCCTGTTGACCAGCTGTTGTCAATTTCTGCTTTCAGTGTGATTACACGAACGTCGTCTTCGATCGCCTGAGTCACTGGAGTCGCCGATAATATTCTGTCGACAGCGCTAATTGCGGGGCGACCGTACCGTTGGCAACTATGAATGATGCCAGTGGTCCGAGTACCTACTGCAGCGACGATCAGCGTGGATTTTGCCTAGCATCTCTCGGAGCAGCCAGCGAGCTAGCTGGTGGCGGCAGCGGTGGGAGCGTTCTTGGAAGCCAACGGCATAGCTTCAGCGGTCTACGAGAAACCGCACTGACCCACTCTATGAGTGCCGTGCTGCTCGGAACACTGGCTCTCTTCGTAGCCCTAGCTTCGGTGTTCGGCCGATGGATTAAGAGGTTAGTGTCATTTTCACCCAAAACGCTCGCCCCGCCGAAGCTCTATCACCAGAATTCCCCCTTGTCACAATACCTTCGCGCGCACTGTTCGTCCCTCTCAAAGCCCTACTGCCCAACGTTTTGGGCGCGCAACGCGCACGTACAGACTCTCCTTGTTACCCTGCTGCCCCAAAAATGGGTCAACCTCAGTCGGGAGTATCTGCAGATGGACGACGGCGGTGTAGTGGCTCTTGATATTGCCAGGCCCGCGGGCTGGACGCTGTATAAGAACAGCCCAATCATGATCATCGTGCCGGATTTGAATACAGACTACCGTAGTGTGTCGGACTTGTCGTGGTTGGCCATGCAAAAAGGTTATCGGGTCATGGTATTCAACCGACGTGGCCACGGAGGAATTCCGCTGACCACGCCCAAGCTTCAGAGTTACGGGGATGCGTCTGACTTGAGAGAAGTGGTAACGTACATCCACCAAAGCTACCCGGACGCCAAACTCAGCGCCGTGGGCATCGGAGCGGGCGGCGGTCTCTTGATTGCGTTTCTTGGGGATTACGGTTCCTCGACAGATCTGGCCTCGGCTGTCTGCATCTCGCCCAGTTACGACTGCCAGGAGCTCTATGAATCACGCAAAATCTCCCAGCCGTACCACTGGCTGGCGTTGCAGCGTGCTAAGCTATCGCTCAAGCGGCATGCCGGCAACCTGGCCGAAGTCATTGATCCGGTAGCGGCCTTTGGCGCTTCGTCTCTCGCCCGTCTAGAAGAGGCCGTCTTCGCAAAAATTCATAAACTGCCGAGCATGAACGACTACTGGGAGGTTAACAATCCACTGCGGGAGGCGGACGAGATCTCAGCTCCATTGCTATGTCTTAGCAGCACGGATGATCCAGTCCACCCAAGTGACCTCGTACCCTATGACCTTTTCACCACGTTACCTGATGTCATGCTTGCCACGACCACACGAGGTGGTTATTGTGGATTCTACGAAGGCTTAAGACCTCAGTCATGGGCACATCGAGTTGCTGTGGACTACATAGACACCGTGCTGAAATACATTGTTTCAATTCGTGTGGGTACGAATAACCAGACGACTCGACCATAATGTAGACGCTACCTTAGGCATATTTCAATTTTAAATGTACATGTACTTGCTATACTTTTCCATTTACACTTGTCTTTAAAATATGTTCTTCGAATGACTGAGGCTATTTTGACGACGCACTCCAGCCTAATCGATAACAACAGTTCTAAAATATTGTCCTATCGCGAGTTAGCCACGCCCTTTAAACAGCACTGTAGAATTTTGTGCGTTGAGTTTTGTTTGTCTCAGATTTTGCGCATTCCGCGTCCATTTTTGCATATGATGTAACTGTACAGTATTTCACAAGTTGGGTTAACACGATTCTACCACGATAGATCAATTTCTTTCGTGGGTTCATCTCATGTAGAATTCTATACGCCTGCTTGAGGCTGTCTAAGCAATTTGCGAAATATTTGCTTAGGTTCCCCCGAGTATAGCTGTCCATAAAAGGGACTCTTCAGCTGATTGTTCTTGGAAATGTAAATAATGAAAATGCAATAAACAAGCCAATTGAACCGGCAGCGCTGGTACATGTACAAAACGTGTGAGTGATAACGGGCGCTGATTTTCAGTGTAAATGACAACGCGCGGTGTAGGAAGACTTGGCGCTGTACTTTCACCGGAGGATATTTTCTGCCGGCATGACTAATAACAGTTACCCATGTCTGTTGTCTGCAAAGGCTTATCCATGTTTTGGGTGGAAGAGAGCAATATGGAGATGTTTCCCACAACGCTTGCCTGCGTTTTTCCGTCCCTAAAAGAATCCTCATCCGCAAGAAATACGGTAGTATCGTTTCTAAAGTGTTTGTGATTTCAATTGAAAAGAAAAAGGCAACCAGTCTCCGGGGAGAAACTTGTCTTCCCCCCCCCTCCGCTGAATATGCCACTGATTTTCAACTTACTTTGGGGTACCTTCAGAAACGGTAGACGACTTTATCTAGGTTTACCCTTCTTACTCGTTGGTTATCTTTTTCTGCCCAGTGACAGTTTGCATTGATTCAATCATTTGTATACTCGTTTTGATGTTCTCATTGTTAAACACCAGCGTAAAAAAGTCTATGTAAAGTCGTTATCGTTCTGAAATCCAAGCACCTAACCTGCGCTCTTTCAACTCAGAAAAAAACTTGAATTTTGTCGAATAATAGGTGAACACAAACGCCATTCATATCGTTGCATTGCTCCTGGTATAGCATCGTAGTTGTAACCAAAAGTGTATTCATAGAACATGCCATATGCATTTTGTTTGGTTTGGTTGACGCGATAGGCGCATTATACCTTAAACAGTGGTATCGATAGAATCTGCAGAAGTACACTTCAAACACTGGGGCGTTAAAAACACTTTTTGGTGTTATGAGATGGCCACACCATAGGGTGCTACTTTAACACTGCTGGTGTTACTTTGCACACCTATGAATGTTACAGTGCACTGGAGGGTGTTAAAAGTGTTGGTGTAGTCCTCTGATAACACCCGGGGTGTTAAATTTAACATCCCAGTTTTTGCAGTGTTTCCTACTTATAATCGCAATCCTTTACGAGGATGACATTTTGGGGGAATTTGACGTCCGGCGGCAAAGCCCAACATAGATCGACACCATTTTAGCTGTCTCTGTCGCACTGTCCTATCCTTGCCTTCAACACAACAAAAGATTGCTGTGCCCGTTGATCGTAACAGGTTTCATTTCCCTTGGGGGAAATGAAATTAAGACGGTTACCTGTTATTCTGTGTTAAACATTTTAGCCCCCAATCGGACGTCTTACATTGTCAGCTCTTTTGCCGCCCAGAATTTGACCTCAGTGCGGTCAGCTTTTTTGAAAACAAAGTCCAAACGAGCGGTGATTTGTTTGCGGACGGCGTCTCTTTACTCCCCCTCATTTGGGCGGATGAGCCGCCAAAGATTTTACCTTGATGGCGGACATCTGACTCGCTCGGTATTTGCACCCAACATCCAACTCAAATATTACGGGTGAATCGAAATAGTTCACAAATGCCAAGAGTGCAGCTATATTGACTGGGAAAAGTCGCCGAACTATTACAATGTATTCTGGACCTTATACTCCTGTGTGATGGAAGAATCTTCCGTAATATCTTTTGCTCAGCCTTTTCTGTTCAGTGTCTTTGTTTTTGGATTTTCAATTTTTTTCTTATTTGAACGATATGTCAGTGCTTTAGACGTAGTGAAAAATGAAAAAGTACTAAAGTTCGATTGTTGAGCTTCGCGCTTTGTTAGATGACTGAGATTTAACACATTTTTCTTGTGAATAATTTAATTGATCCGTATCATTTTTTAGTCTTATTTATCATTGTTTTGTCGTAGAGGGTAAGTCAGGTGATAATATGATTCCTTGTACCTTGAAACAGGTGGCTACATTTTTGATAATCGGAAAATGACCTTGACCATTACAGTGCTAATACCTGCATTTCGACGTGTTTAAAGGCGCAATAAAATAATACGAGTCCAGTCGCGATTTATCACCTGCGGCAGAAGTTTGTTTCCCTACCCTCCGACCTAAGAACATAAATATCGCAGCTGCTACCAACAAATTTGTCTATTGTGTAAACAAACATTTAGATTTGAGACTTTTTATACGACTTTTTCACGATGGGTGTTTAGTAAAATTGTGGCAACTGTTTAACATTTGTAAGCCAACAGTGTCTGCTATGTGCAAGCCTGCTCTGTAGTATTTTTCAAAAAGTGCACATGGCCTCGGTTTAATAATTATA
Source organism: Acanthaster planci (assembly GCF_001949145.1). Next base: position 657,991 of record NW_019091438.1, read on the forward strand.
GTTCTCTTCTAAAAATCAATTGGCCAGGGTGGCCGCCCTTGAAAGTGACACAGTAAGACTGCCTGGTGTAGAATTACACCCAAGCCCTTGCGTATCATTATATCATAGTACCAAAGAAAGGTCGTCTTACCATTATTGCAGGTATGACGAAAATAGCCCACGAATGAGGGAGGGTGATTGGGATCTATTTGTGAGCTTCTATAAGTGATCCTGAAAGGTCATCTTTTCATGTGGGATAAATACCACATCCGTCTTCATGAACAAAATAAATGCCTGTATTGGTTGACTAGTTGTAGCAGCATTGCATAATATCTATCGAGCTTTATTCAGTTCCTTTATTAAAGGTTGCTCGTATAGGATAAGGAATCTTGTATAGGTACTAATGCTCTTGCCCTTAGATGATTTCTGTTTATACTTTCAGGTAACTGGGGGTTAAATCCAACCCAAATGCTTTTAGTCTAACACTTTGGATGAATGTCTGTTGCCGATTTGTTCTGACAGACGACGTGTTGATCAATTTTTTTTCCCCGAAAGGAAGATACCGAGGTTCTCCCTTATCAGTCTCAAAATGAAAGTCATTTTCAACACGTCAAATGTGATTCGGGCACGCACTGTGATTTTGTGCTCCCTGAGAATTACAAGTACATGTCAAACCATTTCCTCGTCGAGGCATGTCCGCCTTGACGTCTGACGCCCGCGGTTTTCACAAACAACGTATTGATCATTGGGGAATTCAAGGGACAGTTCGTTGATCTGTTTCCCATCCAAAAATTGAGGTGCGGTTAAAAAAACGAGAACTGTACACGATATCAATTAAACCCCCAAATGGATCTTCGCCCGACTGAATTTCCTTCCTAACGCAACACATTTATCTCAATTAATGTCAGTCGGCTACAGTAACAGATCAAGTGGGTTGTGTGTTAAGTGCCCACAAATCACATTTTCTGCCCTCATCGAATAGGTTTTGGAGCTATTTTTGATCATCTCGTCCATGACACACGCAGTACTTGCAGTTGACTGAGTGTATGGGCTCATAATTGGTAATATCAATGCCCGAAGGGTCACTGTTTTGCTGTCAAGTGCGCCAAGCCTCAACTCACATGGAAGTGTAATCAGAGTGACCTCTGATAGAAATCGAAAACACTCTTTGTCTTCTGTTAGCCACCAACAGGAATTAATGTCAAGGTGGCCTTGCAGAAACGCACGTTTGCGTGTAATTTCACGCCCGTCTTTTTGCGAACATGCATGATGAAACAAACCAGAAGTGAACAAATCAAGTGTTTGCTTGCTGGAGATTTCTTAATTGCCTATTTAAACCAATATTGTGCGGTTTCCTTATCGGAACACTAGTCATATTTACATGTAGATAACAAGGGGTAATATCCTCAAAATCTATGTTTTTTTCCAATGCTGTTTATATAATCCTTGCTTCTGACCTGAAACAGCAGTGTACATGTATAGGCCCAATCATGCGTAATGCTATGCCATCGATATTCATTCATTAAGCTCGTGACCTCGTTATTTATTTCAAAATATTTCAACTTGTTTAAAAAAGTTTGTTTAAAAGCAGTATACTTGAACGTAAATTTACTGATTACATTGATTTTTTGATGGAGAGGGCGTTTTTCGGCTGTTTATTTCTCATTAAACTATCCATCGACCGAAACGTGTGTTCTTAAAATCATCCTATACGTCTTAGAAGGAAAGGCAGAGTGTATATGCTTTAAATCATTAACGAACATGACTTGATTTCATTTCATTTTTTTCATATTTCGAAAGATGTTTAAGATATTCCCAGTTCACAAAAATTGCTTATTTCTTAGTGATCTACGTTTGAAAGTCTCGAAATTGGAATAAAGTCTTCGCTTGATATTTTCCTTGATCCTATGACACGAGTGAGTTCACGGTGTATTTATTTCTGGGCAGACTTGGACCAAATGATAATGTCAAAAGTCGGAAGCAGCGGTCCGTTATCTAACACGGGAGTCTGCCAGAGAGAAACTCAGGGCGTAAGCATGGTTTATACATGATAGAGCAGATGCAATTAGCGCGAGTACCCGCTAGATTGGATGCGCCTGAGGGAGTATACCTGACAGACGGAATGCAATGATTGCCGTTATAAAGGCTGCCTCTGCAACCAATCATCTCCCTGATGCGACCAACCAGGTGAACCAGCCATAACCGCGTTAGGCACAGACGGTAGGGCAATGTCTGGCTCCCCCCAGCCAGTCCAACCACCCTTTGATCGATCCCTCTACTTCCCCCTCCTCCAGCTCAGCATCTCAAAGAAGATGAGTTGCAGCGACACTCAATACCCAGGCCTCGCCCTAGAAAGAAAAAAAAAGGTCGTAACTCTTCATCCTGTGGTGTATGTGCTTTTTAACCCACAAACGCAGATTGGTTTCCTTCCGCTCGAGTCTCTTTGCCTTTGAAATCCCCCTTGGGTGTTGAGGCACATGCGAACGGTAATTCAAAACCCCCCGTTTCGTTTTTATGGACAGTGCAGCCGTTTTCACCCGAAGGAGCTGTTTCCATGGCAAAAATCCAAAGCGAGGTCTGTCTTACGTTCCAAATACTCATAGAAACGGTTTCTTTCATCGATCTCTTGAGCAAGCTAACCGATGACTGAATTCCCCCTTTATACAGCAAGACTGATCGCTGCGTTAGAGGGAGGTCGTTTAAAGTCGCCGGTTGGACGCTCAAATATGAAGATTGTTGCAGTTGCTTCCGTAATCAGAGATATTGCCAGGGCCTACGTTTTACGCTGTGAGTGAACCGAACATGGACATTGTTTTGATGGCCATGTCAATGAAACGGTAGATCTTATCACAGTATTTGTTCACGTTTTAATTATATCGTCATGGCCGCAAAGAAATTCATTCTCTTACTTTCTACTCTGATATTAAAATTGACTTCAAATTAAATTTGAATTGCCATCCACCGTATTGCGCATCGTGCTTTATCATGCAATATTTTGCGAATGTTGACTTTAAAAAAGAATCAATCAACAGTTTGGTTCAAAAGACTGAATAGCAAATGCTGTTACAGTTGAAGAAGTGTACGTCTTGACTGAACGTTGGTAATTACTTCTACGTCGAGCTGAAAAAGAGAAAATTTCTTTTGCATGGACACGCAGAAGAAGTGGCTTTCCAAATCCACGGTGAGAGTAGACGGTGTTACGTTTGAAAAGAACAGTATGAAGATAGTTTCCTCCATCCAGATGACACTTGCCATCTCTGCTCATCTTCAATCCGACATCTACGGAAAGAGGAGAGTATAGGTGGTCACTTATTAGTAAATGTATAAAAAAATGTTATCAAGGCGTTGGTCCCTTAGCCTTTACTAAACAACCGATTTAATTCGCCATTACTTTGTTGTAAGCTGTACAATCAACGCCAAATGACTCCCGGTCGACGCCAAATTTCTTCGGAGAAGGACCAGTTTCCAGTCTAAACCTTCACTTTGCCTCAGTGTTACACAGATGCATTTCCGTGCCACAAATAAGCTGTTGAATGCAGATGCGGTCTTTAACCTAAGACGCTCGTGTAGAGCACTTTGGAAGGTGGGAAACGCCCCAAGTTATTTTCTGTCGAATGTGCGTGTTCCTCGTGTGAGGTAACTTTTCTTCTCCCATTTTACGATCTTGATGAAACAAGAACACGTTTCGCCGCAAGACATCAAGTGCGAGCGACCCGCTGGTTTGGAGTTAATTTCTGACAACTGAAAAAAGACAAGCCCCGGCAGTCACGGCCGTGCAAGTGCAACATCAAAGAAAAAAATAATAAATCGAATTGACCGGCCAATAAAGCGTAGGAAATCGCCCTACCAAGGCGCGTTTACCTCCGGAGATGAACCATCGTGTTTTCGCACCTGCCACGAGAGGGATCTCTGTGGCGTGAATTGGCCAGGCTGCTCAACCTAGGCCGTGCTTTTCGAGGGCTCAACTCCATCTCGCTTCTGCTCTGATAAGTTTTTCTCTGCTGTTTTTTCCCTTTATTGCCACCTTCTCCCATGTCTGTTTATCTTCCTCTTCATTTGACGCCTCTCATTATATTCACTCGCACGTGCCTCATTTTGGATCGATGAAAATGTCATGCCCTCCTGCAGTCCACCGAGTCTCCGTGCTGGCGTTCTCGCACGAATTCGTCTGGCCCGGTTCAACTCGCCGCTAGTCTTTTTCAATGGGCTTGTTCGTGTTTTAACAGCCGAAAGCCACTATGGTATTCCAACTGCGCACACGCATTTCAGAATTTCTCAGGATTCCCCCGTTGGATAGATAATTTGCCTTGTGCATGCAAACTTTGTGAGATAAACTAAGAAATTGACTTCTCTGTATGTCTTAACCTTATCTGCATTTTATGTGCTCCATCTGATGTTGCAGGTTCAGTTTTCACTGCCGCCATTGGCGTGTACAATTTATCTCCTGCCGTTGATCCCAAAATAAAGCGGCATGCCTTGGTGCCCATGTGCACCTGATAACCGAACTGACTCATTAGGTCAGTGAAATGCCTCGATACGAAGCATGCTGGTAATACATTGGAATAGGCTCCTGAATTACGTAAATATTTTATTCAGCGTCGTGGACACAAACTAAAGGGAAAAGGGTAGAGGTTGGCTTACGTGGAGTAAGTGTAAAGGAAAGAATGGGGGATGTCTTTGGTTCGGTTCCTGCACGGTATTTCTTAGTTCCCGTTTTCTCAGTCTGTTTCCTGTCAATTAAGTTTTGAGAATTGCTTAACTTCCAGCCATTATCTGTAGCCTTGGAGTTTGTTTTATCCGAGGGAAAAAGATCGCTTCAACCGAATATTGACGTGGAGCCTAGTTTGTTGAGTGGCATATGCATGACATACTATGATAATGTATTATGTATTATCAAACTTTTCGAATTTTGTCATTTGCCTAACAATCCACGTTTGTTATTACAGCAATTGGTAATTGGATCGGTCGACTGACCAGGGTGGCCGGGCTCACCAACCGGCCAATCACAGAAAATAAGTTTGCATTTGCAAAAGGGGGCATCGGAAAGAAAAAGGCCATGTCAGACATTTTTATCTGTGACTGGTTCTCGCTTCATCTTTAGTTTCAATGTCTCATATACCTGCCGTTCGTAGAGGCGCTCCCGGCTGCATTCTTGGACTCCAGCTTCGCTGTGCCTCTAATGGTAACGCGGAAGCCATAGGCCTAAGTGACGTCACGAAGCATATCTGACATTCCATCAACCATTGATTCATCCCCCCTTCCATCATCTACCCACCAAGAGTTGAGCACACCCCATGGGAATCACCTTCAGACCCTGACGGCAGCATGTCACACATTCCCTACCTCTCCCCCAAAATCAATGCTATTCGCTTCGGCCTAGTTTTTCTCTTTTCCACCTCGACATCAATACATAAGTGTGCCGCATCAGCGGCAAAGACGGGCAGGGCAAGACGGGCAAGAGTGTCTAATACCCCTGCCCCGACTCCCCTGGGCCGCGAATGTTCACCCCGCCAGCTAAATGAAGAGGCGAGAATTAGTTGGACGGCTCCCTCAATTTACACGGGTTTCTGCATCTGTTGTTGGTATAGAGTGTATTCCATCGAGAATTGGACCCTTGTGTAAAGATTACGCCATACACGATTTCGAGCCTTTCGTGTCAGCTTCCTGACATACTCTGAGTCTAGGATTTACCTCGGTTCATTAATGTTGTCACATACTCAAATTGATAACAAACTTATGTTGTTATCTAAGAGGTGAAAGGCTCTGAGCAGGAGTGTTGAAGGTGCGTAGAGTCTTTTAGCTCCATTTCATACACAAATCGTGAACATGAGTTTGCGCACATTATAAATACAGCAAAGGGCTAGGGTTACACAGAAGGAGGCACTGGATGTTCCAATTTATCAGTAATAAATTCAGTGGAGAAATATCAGAGGGACAATCAACAAAATGGCGGAATTTCACTGCTTTCCCACAAACCGTATATAATGTATATTGTTTCTTTTTGTGGAAAACTTGGATGCTTTATTCGGGAGTCTTGCGACTTGCTGATGAGGGTTTTAATTCCTGGTAACTTGTCTTCAAATTTCCCACCGAGTCTCGTTTCGTCCATGAGTAGCCATCATCCCATCCTGTTTTGAAGGATACCACTCAAGCTCGGACTCGGAGCAAGATCGAAACCTCTCTGGTTAAAATCCGTCTCAGGACTCAGATGAAGAACAAGTCGTCCGTCAGGTTGCCAGTCTCTGCTTTTGCGCGATAGCCGCCTCCCACCTGCAGTGTAAGTGCTCTCACGCAGCTATATACTGGTCATCCTCAGCTGACAGCATGTGATTTTGAAATCGAACCCGTACAAAGTGCACCGTTGATATTTGATAAGATAAGACCCTTTTCCACGCCGGAAATGGCACAAAATAGTGCGCAAAATGTCCCGCTATTATTCCCGGACCAGTGGCATTCTTACCCTTTCCAGTGAGGACGTGTGTTTGATGAATGGGCTTAACCAAAAGAGGAATCCTCTCTTTGCCCCGGACAGGGGAAGAACAGAACAGAAAACCCCTCAGGCCCGCAGTAAACATCGGGCCAAATATAGCCTCTAACTTGAGAAAGGAGCCCTCAAATTATCCGGGTAGGGTTACCCTCCCCATGCCTCTTCGGGGCGCCATTCCTCGGCATGTATCAGCATACACGAAGGTGCCTATTATTCGCAGACTGGAGCCGAGCTTATTGAACACAGCACCGGGTGCACGTAAATTCCGCCCGTTAGGTCAAGGGACGGATCTCGGCGGGGACTGTCCACTTGCTATCTCGAGTTCCACTTAATTAGTCTTTTCATGCGGATAATGATAAGCTCATTCACTTATCTTGCTCTGTTTCTGGAAGGTTGGGGGAGTAAGTTGAATAATTCCAGTGTATAATGCGGCGCACCAAGGATTTCTCCCATTCAGAACAAATCTATTACAATGTATTGCGGCGCAGAGTGGATAGAAGTAAAGCTAAATAAGGCTAGAAAAAAATGTCGCATTTTTTTCATGAATTATTTCGTGTTTCTTCAGAGTTTGTCTTGGTAACTGTTTTTTTTATTGACAATTACCAAAGGTTTATTGAAAAAAAGTGTGACCTACAGTGTGTTTAGGCTAGGCCTATCGATTGCGAACTTGACATGGTTCAGTAGAATTCTTCCACACCGAAATTGGAACAGAAAAAAACACCACGGAATAGGCGAGTCACGTTCAGTGGAATTAGTATACGGGCTGCCCAAACTGTATTGACGTTTACGAACCCTTGTGACTGCATGCTGATTGACTCGGTACTGATTTCCAGTACAGCGCACTGCAGCGTCAGCTCCTCGCAAAACACTGCATCATCATGGACATCAGCGGCTGGTGCGGACGTCACGCGAGCTCGTGCAACGCCGCTTGAGCTGGGACTCCCGGGCCAATTTTGGAGTCGTGAATTCTCGCAAATATTGTAGTTGCCGACATGTTGGACCGGCAGAGCACACGTCCATGGGAGGGGCGCGCGTGCAAGCCACATGTTCACGAGTTCATTTCTGCAGGGACAATCGATGAGGGCAAATATTTATCATCCCGAGCCACGCGCGAGCGGCTGTAGTGACATCTGACATATTATTGTGACAGAAAACACTTGTACCTTGCACTTTTCAAAAAATATCAATTAGTGATCGTTTTGAGTGTAATGCGTTAAATGTGTTCAAGTTTAATTAATTAAGATATCTTGTGTAGGATAAAAATAAGAACTAATGATAATGATAATCATAGAAAAGGTGGCTAATTTCTCGGAAGGGAGGTTAACGCCGCGGGCCTTTCCTTCCGCCTATCTTTGTAAGAAATATTTTACTTGAAGTACACGTCTGGAGGCACCAAACTCGTGTACTTTCTGGTGCATGCGAAATGAGTTCAAAAATGTTTGCCCGATTTTGAGGCACGTGCTCAATTTGTCCGGTCCCCCATAATGTGGACTCAAACTGATCGATGCCCAACTGGTGGAATTTACTTTAAATTTGTGTTTGCTGGGTTCACTTTCGGTTAACAACAGGCTGGCAGCATCAGCCCTGAACCGTTTATTTCAATAAGTGCCGATCTACACGAGAGTTTCCCTGACCACGTTTTCTCGTCAGTTGGCCGTTACCAGGAGAGTCACTTACTCGTCAATATCAAATTAGAAGCCCGCCGTCGTTTACGTCCACCATTACCCGGGCGCCAGGTATCGATATAATTCTGACAACTGAACCCCCGCCTTAGAATTGGGGAAAAGGGAGAGAGAGGGAGACGGGAGTAATATACAGTGGTAATCCAACTGCAGGTACCCCTCTGGAAACTACCTCGGGGCAAGTTGTCATCATTCAAATATATTCCACATTTCAAATTGAATGGAATCTAATTGTCGCACGCCACTATACGGTTGCCGGCGTTCCAAGGTCGGCCTTGCCGTTACTTCCCAGCCTGGCTAGCCAGAGTGGCTCCCATAGAGGGCAAATTATGCTGGACTTAGCGGCTCGTTCCTCAAAACAAAACATAAGAATCAGCGCCGCCGTACTAGTAACTTGTTATCTTTTGTGAAATGTCCCCGAGATGATGTCACCGTGGGACTGTCGGTTGATACAGGTCCCGCGTTGCGGTTCCCGCCAGGGATATCCTCTTCCTCCGTTTTCCACTCGTCGGTGCCGTCTTCGGGGTGAAGTCATGATGAGAGGAACGGTGGAGACGACTTCATCGACGCGATGCCAACTTTCGACGGGACGACCCGCGTCTAATCCGTGGGTTTCATTCTTGAATGACCTCCCTGTGCAACACATAGATGCGCAACTCTATGGTACTCTGTGGTACTTGAGATAAGACACCGAGTCAATGAGGAAGTGTTCGGCGGCGGCTCCACCATCCCGTCAGCGATGTTTTAAGACAAAATACTGAGGAAACCCAACTTTGTTTAATTAAGTGGAGTAAAGTCCAACATTTCAACAAGGGAAGCTTCCATGAGGCATGAAGACTATAGTCCTTTCTCAAGAACCATTTTCCTATAACGAAGTATATGGTACATCCCCAGACAGTAACATAAACAACTCCTCGAATCCCATCCAACGGGCGAGGTTAAAAAGATCTTAATTAGACACAGTCTTGGCTGTGGTCATGCGTCAATGTAATGTACTCTGGTCTGTAATTTAGACACGAAATATTTCAGACTTACAGCTTATTTTCTGGACACCAGCGCCTCCCATACGTGCATGCGGTGCAGCCGTATAATATTTGTTCAGTGATATCCCACGGTGAAACACGGGGTCCCATACTGTCAATCCACTGACTTATCTGTGCTAGGCGCATCATTTGCCATGGTGCATGAAATACTTTATTATGTTGGCCTCCTGTGTTCACACGTAGGTGCAAAATTAACATGTACCTGTCCACCGAGTGATGAGGGAGTGTATTTATTCTCTGGCACGTTGCATCAATCACATTCCTCATCAAGCAATGTGGAATGGAATGACTCATACGGGTCATAATGTTCATTTTTTGCAATGACACTTCTTTGGTACCACCAAAATGAAATAAAAGCCTGATATTCGCGTTTTGAAATTCAAAAAGTTCATTGGTCTGTCCGCTGAAGTGCTTTCTAATTAAAAAAAAATATGTTTAACTGTACTTCACGTTTTGCCATAGAATGTCACACGATATGCATGTTCAACTTGCCCATCTTACTATCTGGAGAATACGGGCGATTCACAATAGTGCGCCACCAAGAGTTTGTAACGCGTTGGCCAATCATAACGCGCGAAATTTGTCGACCCTTTCCAAACGCGCATTGGGTCGACAAATTTCGCCCATTGTGATTGGCCAACGCGTTGCAAACTCTTGAGGGCGCACTTTTGTGAAACAGCCGTATTGAGTCACAGTCTGTGGAATACATCAACGCAACGCTATACGTAGTGATTCTGAAACTGCGCATCTTTCGTAATAACGATTCATAAGCGTAGCATTTCTTCTATCCTCTGAAAGTACTGGCTCCAAAATGTCCTTTAATTTATAAATCATACCTCAGTTTCTGGGAGGCAATTTTGGAATATGCACGCACAGGTGAGATTGAGTCATGGTAACAGGAATTCATCGTGATGTGTTTGCCTTGCTGCGAGCATTTGCATTTTATGAAGACCAAACGTCTCGAAAGGGCTTGAAAGAACGATCGTCGACGAAGTGATCTCAAATCTGAGAACATGCTTTCATGTGGTCGTGGAATGAGTTAATGACCCCGGGGGAGGATTATGAGATGGAGTTGGGATGGCGGGGATAAGGAGCAGCGTCCCCAACCTCTCTGCACCACGTGCACCGCCTTCGCCCCATAATACTCGCTCGTATCCAGCTGGTTCTTCAGGGGAAGAGATATGAGACCCGCCGTCGTTGCTGCCCGCATGTACTTCTTCAAAGAAAATCATCAACAGTAATAATGCGGCCAGGAGGGCAAGCGACTTCTTTCGAGGAAATGATCTAAGAAGAAGTGGAACGGATGTCAGGCTTACGGTTCGCGATGCAGAGGACTTGCTTGAGGAGTACATCAGCACTCTATCATTCTGACCGGCATGCATGGAAAATTAGAGGTTTTCTACGACTGAGGTTTTCCACTTATTAGGCCCTATACGTTAGGTTCGATGTCTTCTGGCGACCCAACTACAAGAGGTCGACAATCGTTTCGTGGGGACAGACTGCAGCATTATTTTGAATGCAGGCAAAGAATTTTACCGTTAACAAACATGCAGTCAGTTCCGGTTGTCGAACTTTGACCCAGCCTGAAGTCGAATCCTGTGACACCATGCGTACTGCGGTGCAAAGCTTTCGCAACGACGGTAGTGTGGCGCGCGATTGTCAACATTATAACCCACTGTGACGGTGCGCAGTCACGAAATGCTCATTGAATGAAAAGTTTGGATCCGAGAGTGCATAGCTATGAAAAAAGTCTCCCTTTTAACCAAACTAATTAAAGTGAGTTTTGGTATTGAACGAATTGTATCTGCCGATGTGTAACTGCAAGTTCTTCAGTCTATCGAATATTTTCAAGGATTTTTTGAAAAAAATAAGGTTTTATTGTATAAATGTAACCAGGAAAACTTTTGAAAAGGAAATGTTTGCATTTCTGACTTTGTTTATAGGCCTAGTGCAGCCAGCCTTGGTGGGATTTCTCACCAAAACTGTGTCACAATATCTCACCTGGCAGAAATAGGATGGTGCAAGAGGTCGCATTAATTTGGACGTAAACTTGCCTGTCTGACGTTTGTTTTTCGCCTTGAGTTGAGACACCCGCTCATCGGTTGAAAAGAGCCATACCGGTCAGATGTTTTCTTTTTGTAGGTCGCTACGCGACCGTAACGCGTGCATTTCATAGTCGTTTGTGAACCAGCGAAGTGCATTTCCCACCAAAGGGAGCCTGTGTTGCTGGGAATATTGCGCCCTCTCTGGCCAATCTCGGAGCTTATAGGGACAGATGGTGGCAAGCGTGCTGATGATTCTCAGACCAGACGTTTACAAGCTACCTCCCAGACTTCCGAAGTTATTTATTTATTTTTTTATTTTGCTCTGATTGCGTTTCGTGCAATGCGAGTATTTGATCCAGTGCTCCTTCCTTCCGAGATACTGGCTAGTTGTTCATTGCAAGGAATTATTGCTCCGAATCCCTTATTGCAATTTGGTTCACGGAAGACCGCAGAAGAGGGCGGCGATGGTCAAACCCAGCTGTCACTAATGGAGCATAGTCATTCTATTACGGTTTGACAAAAGCCCCTCTCCCTCGGCCGAGACAATCAGATGGGACAATCGTTTCCTTACAAGCAGGTGTTTTTTCAGACGGAGGAGCGCATCGTGTTTGTTGAAGTCTTCGGTCGTTTCAGAGACGCGGACTTTCTCCTTCAAACACAAGGCTTTCCGCTGAGGATTTCCGCCGGCATATACCGCCGCATGCCGGGAACTGTCGTATGTTTTTCTCCCTCAACTTGTTGTATTGCACTCTGATGCTTTTCTTTGGGAAAAGACGTATTTTGTTGTGGTAATCCAGCGAGGACTTCCTGGCTCCCACTGCCACCCACTCGAGTCTTAGCTAATCATGTAAACAGATTATACGGGACAGCGCACGATGGCGGTGTATTGAGTGTCATTATTGAATACCCGTGCATGAAAGCACAAACCGTTCGAAATTGATGAGAATATCTTGCCGATTTGTTTTTAAGATCGGTCGAAAATGGCTGTCAGGTATATAAACTATAGCTAATGAGGTTTTCCCAATCCTCGGCTTTGCTTCTGTCTCGGGTGTCGTCTTTGTGATCGAAACCACTCGTACAAAAAACAGACGAAGCCTGAAACGGAGCCGAGTGTTGGTTGAAGCAAAATGGCTCTTATTCAATTTGGAGTAGAGAACTTACATTTTGTAATCCACAAACAGGTATGTCATAAGTCGTTCCTTAAATCATTTTGAACGAAGTAAGGCTATACCCACGGTTTAGCACGCAAGCTGGTGGCTGTAGATGAATTCATATTTTAATTGAAAAGCCACAACTAAAATGGGCAGCGAGAAATGCAAAAGACATTCAATCTTTGAGTTGTTCACTTTGAAAGGGTACTGTCGGTAAAGTTATGAAGAAAATATTGTAAGTAATGTACACTCCCCATAAACCGAATCTGAGAAGGGCTGATATATGTGTTTAAAATGTTATTCTAATCAGTGTTTTTTGTGGAATATTTCAGTAATTAATTAACTCGAGTGAAACTCAACCAAGCGGCAGATTCTTTTGATGTGTATCAAGCAATTTATGTTTCAACCAACATGAGGCATCATCAAAGCAAGCTGCTCTTAGCACACCAAACTGATTCAAAGTGCATGAGCTTTTCATGCGAAGAAGGCCAGGTCTCCGTGTTTAGGTTTTCGGCGTGCAGTCGGTGTAGCTTCATTCAATCGGAGAAGCTTTCTGGCGCATTCACCCCATGTTAGAAATCGGTACGGACGTCATGTAAAATGTCTGTACTGGTAATGCTTTTGCACCTAATTGAAGTCACTGGCGGCCATTCTTTTACTATGCGGAATACATAGGCGAGAGGAGGTCTGCCTGTCATTCACTATTTATACCACAAGTGAATGTGTTTGACAAGGCCTTTGTATTACATTGTATTCGGCTTGGTAAGATGGATGCCAGTGGATTCAATTACCTCTGTGTGCTGATTAAGGGCAATACAGGTCCAGATTTTTTCGTATGAATTCCGTGGAAATTGGTAACGTTTAAATCGCAAATCCATGTTGCGCTTGTTCGACTGTTTCCCTTTTGCCTTGAAAGATAAACCATCAATTCTCGATTAGGTATTCTTTGACACCGAGGCTTATGTCATGTCCAGACGTCTGCGGCAGCGAAGTAAGGCTGGGATTTGAATTGTGATGGAATGAGAACCTTGAATCTTCCACCCCAAATTTGGACCGTTGTGCTCGTGTCAATGAAGGTATCCCGAGAAAGGGTTGTCCTCGCCAACTTTTAATGCAGTGACCCATCACTCGTGCGGAAAAGGACACTCGACATCTCCCAACCGGTCACTCAGTCCCCATCTCCTTGCATCTGCCGGTCGAAATTCAATCACCTCTTCGGTGTGGAGGGGGTTCCTTAAAGCGTCCATTCTGCCTTGCCACTCGTTCGAATGAAAAACAAAGTGCGAGGTACGGAAAGTGTTAACCAAGCGGCGCTCCTGCTCGTGGGTCTCTGGTTTCAGCTGGCTTGGATTTTCGAGGTTCGCTGTTGGACTTGTAGGGCTTGAGAGCCTGGCTTCTGAGGACCAGTGGGAGACTTACCTGCTATCTCTTCATGTTTGCGTACTTCCTGTGGCAAACATTGCCCCCACGCTAACACATACCACATTACTGCAAGGGCGTGCTTAAGAGGATCATTTTTCCCCATGGCCATTCACCTTGCTCGTTAGATTCTGCCAGGGTCTTATTTTAACATGTCCCCCATTTCCACAATGTGCATGTGTTCATTTTTTAATAGAAAAAAACGCAACAAATTCTCAGTATTTTGTGAAAAAGATACTGTTAATCGTTTGGTTGAAACCACCTCCGATTCCTATCAGTCGGTGCATCTCTAATATTGAGAAGCTAACGGTAAGACTTTAATTTCTGCCTGATTCACCCATCTCATTTTCCCCCATGTAATCTGTCCACAGCTTTTCATTGTTTGTAGCACATCAGAGCCGCGAAAAACAGACCACCAGAACCGCTCATGTCGTGGTTGCGTCCTCTTCGTCGGCTAGGACATTGCATTCTGTGTTATCAGAAGTTTTTCCAGCAAGAATATCAGCATTATATGAATTTACTGAACTGCTTCATGGTTTGGACGCTGTGTTCGGAAATAAGGATAATTTCTATATTTTATTTGTATACTTTTTCTAAATTTGTATTTAGCCCTTCTTATATCATTACGTTTCGTGCCGTCTAAATTATGCTAACTCATGCCGTATAAACGCAAGAATACGGCGTTGTCTAGCGCCCAGTGTAATTTACCTTAAGTTTCTGAATGCTAACACCTGGTACCAGCATATTTTTGTTTTGTCGCACGCAAAATAAAGAGAAGTCCCGTGTTTTTGTTATTTTTTTTTTTACAAAACAAACAATGCAAGGGTGACTGTCTGACTTTCAGTTTTTGTTTCACCATTGTGGGCAGTTGGTTGTTATGGGGAAGAGCAGGATAAACACATAAAAGGACAATTCATGTTACCATAGTGCGCAGTCACGTGTCGACGAAATATTGAACAGCTGACGGTCGAACGATTGGAACATTTTATTTTGTCCCTGGAGGGGCGCTGGAGAAGGTCAAATGTAATTGCGTCCATCTACCGGAATGGGACGTCAACATGTGAGTGTTTCACATGCGAAAATATTGACACCGTCTGACGCGCACTGAACACAGTATAATCAGATCTTGAGAGTGGCATAAAGACGCTGGGAACCTATTTGAGTGTAGGATGAGTTAAAACTAGCTATAAGTGCGGTCCTTTTTAGTTATTTTGTGAATAGTTGTCTTGATCTTTTAAGGTCTTTTTAGCTCATGTCTTAGGGGTTTTTTTTGTTTTATTTTTTTTATCGTTTCGTATCCCCCCTTCGGCTACTTGGACAGAGGACCTGGTTTCCTGGCCCCGTTATTTGCTCTCTTCGTTTTGTCGACATCGTGTGATGTGGCTTCTGGTTTCTCTCAATACACATCAGGCAATGGAAGGATTTCTTTTTCGACAGTTGCACAGCCCAGACAGTCTATACTCGTGTTTCGCCCATCAAAGGTATAGAGGGAAGTTATGGCTCCAGGCGGTGGTTTTGTGTACCAACATAACATCAGTATGTTTAACATAATTGACATTTGAGGTTCAGTCTAGCTATTCGTCACGGCGTTCGTATTAATAATGCTAATCAAGCAGCAAAGGGTGGGCAGGCTGACTTTCATCCGTGACGCTGTTCCTGTCCAGTGATCCATATCTGCCTTCGGCTCGTTGGCATTTTATAGGGAGACATCAAAACTGTATTCCGGAGATTGTCGCATGTCGCTGCGATTGTTGTCATGACGTAGCTGCTATAACCCGCCATGGATTCCCTCACTGAATACGGGTGATTCAAAATAGTGCACCACCAAGAGTTTGCAACGCGTTGGCCAATCACGATGCACGGCGAAATCTGTCAACCCCATGCGCGTTTGGAAAGGGTTGACAGATTTCGCGAGTTGTGATCGGCCAACGCGTTGCAAACTCTTAAAGGCGCACTATTGTGAATCGCCCGTATTGTGTCGTCATTTTTAACGGTGATTTTACCATTTGGGATCTTTGGAAACAACTGACCAGAAGAGTTTGCGGTTTAGAAGCTTTCGGGCCACTGAAATTGGCACTTAAACAATTTCCCTCCAAAAGTGCGAAGCGTCAAAGATGGACCCCGCTTGGCAGGTTCCAGCCAAGTCTTATTGATTATTTTCCTAATTACACGGACTTGATGACAGAGGGTTTGTGGCTAGATTTGGACAAGTATGAACCATTAGAAAAAAATGGCACTGGATTACCCCGACTTGAGTGACTCATTATTTGAGAGAGGTACGTGTTAGTAGAAATTAAAGGGGCTTTGTGATGTTGCGAACCAAGACCTGCTGCGATCTCTCTTCTCTTTTCCTCATTATTTGACCTATACTTTGACAGCCATGCTTTTCATCAATTCCAACCCTTTCGCATCCTGGCCTTCCAAAATGCATCGTGACATGCGAGAGGATTTTCATGGTCACAATGCAGGTTCGAGGGAGGTCCCAGCCTCGATGACACTTCTGTAGACCTCGTCCTTCTCACACATCATGTTCGGAGGATGTTCAGTGTAATTAAATTGCGCCGGGGGGAGTTTGGAGTTTCGGAGCTACTTATTCTTGCAAAATGCCAAGGGCATTTTGGGGGATAAATTCACGTTTTGGCTGAGTTAATTAGCCTAAATGTGTCGATGAGTCAGCACGAGAACACACAAAGCCAGCCCACGGGAAGCCAGCCCACGGGAAGCCTCGGTTATAAAGTTTACGGATTTCATGCATATATGGCTCTGCCAACTGTTACATAGGGAAAAGTCATACGAGTAGAATCTCTCTTTAAATGAACATTTTGCGCCGTCCATTTCGGCTGACAGCCCGTTCACAAATTAGCAGGAAAGTGGTTTGCCCGATGTTTGCGTTTTGACAGCTGCGACCAGCCAGACTGCTCCCTCTCTCTCACTCTATTCCTTTTAATGAGCTTGTTAATAGATTGGCTTCCTGGACATTGCCTCTTGTTGGCAGAAACTGGAGTAGTCGGGGCACATTAATTGCAATTGTCTTGTCATATTTTTTATATTGATATGTCATACTTGAATACATAGACTTTTTCAAAAGGAAGTGTCGGTTACTGAGGAATTATAACAATGCATTACCGAGGTAATAGGATGAGCTGACAATCTGTCCCTTGAACCATGTTGAAATGATGATTTGGCGTACCGCTGATGAGCAACTGGTCAAACCGAATGAAAATAAGAGATCGGTCTGGTGTTTTTTCGAGGAAATACGGGTTTTCTCTACTGTTCTGTCTTAATCCTGTTGTGGAATCTGGCCATACCTCATAAAATCTGATTTGTGTTGATCAGAATCTAGACTAAATTACCCGCTTTCTTTGCATTTCAATCGATCTAGGAACCGGATCAATTTCGACCCATTGCCCCTTAGTCCCTGAAAGAAAGTCACGAGGCTCGCTCTGCTAGTAAAGACTTTGTTGAGCTCATTGGCGAGATACCTTCAGGAAACTGGAAGGAGTCAAGTTAAATGGAATGAGAAAAAAAGATGTTGATTGCCTTCCATTTTTATCTTTGCTGGTCCCTGCTTTTCTATGACATTACTATTATTCCCATAACTGGTTGTGGATTCGTGGAAGATCTTTCTGTCTTAATTGATGAGTCATATTGAGTATTCTGTCAGCGTTGTCGCCAGTGGTACTGAAGATGGTTTCAACATCACGGCGCCGAAAGCGTATAAACATTAGACAATAGCACCAGAATTGCTCATGGCTCTCGAGATTCAATAATTTGTAATTGGGTCACCAACAGAAAAAAAGCAACGCCCTCTGGATGACCTTCAATAATCTGAGCCTTTTTGTAAAAAAATACAAGTAATTTTAAAACACTAGCAAAAGCGTGATTTCTTTCCTTGTTTCCTTAAGGACAGCACTATATCTGGTGATATTTTGAAACAGATGTCTGTTTTGTTGTCCCTGTGTTCATAATGACGTTACCTACATTGCTAAATTGTCAGCAAACCATCGCCACAGTGTTTCCGTGGTAACCCGAACTATCTTAAAAAAAGAGCACGGTATTGATGAAACTTTAAGATTTTTTCCGGGAATGACATTGGCTGCTGGTTATTACTGGATCTGACTTATAAGGTATGGTACAGTTCTTTTTTATATTTTTGGTTATTTGTCTTTCTATCGTGTTGCACATATTGCAGTCTATATCTTCCTACTCAAGACTTGATGGAATTTAGTAAAAAAAAAGTAAAATAAGCCAGTCCTTATTGTAGCTGTACATTTTTAACAACAATACACATTTAATATACAACCAATCTATTATACGAAGAGGTATACCACGCCATTTTTCTGCCATGTCATGCTTGAACCATTTCGTAGGTGGGAAACACCACACCATATTTCTTTTGCCGTGAGTGGCAGAGTTAACTTACACTCCTTTATAGATTGATAACATTTTACGCGTGTGTGAGTTCTTTAGCCTTTAGTCTGGTTTCTTCTTTTTCCTTTCTTCTCCGAACCACCGTTCCATTAACCGCCTCAACGCCGAGCTTTCGGGCTGGCTGTGGATGGGAAAGGCTGCCTTTCGCCAATATTGAATTGTAGATTTAGCTGCAGATTCTGTCGTGGGTAAAACTGTATAATTCGGTTAGGCAGCCTCTGCTGTAAGCAAAACAGGCATCTTGACCTTCTTGCCGAGAAAGTGCCCCTCTCCCCTTCACCAGGAAGACAGAATAAGCAAATTCTCAGGAGGTGCAGAGAAAGGAGATTTTTTTTTTTGGGGGGGGAGGATTTGTAGTGGTTCTGATTGAACGAGCTCACAACAGACCGATCAGTGGAGACTTTTACGCGTGGTGGCGGCAAACACCCCGGCTCCGCATGACCAATCCAGTACTGTTTGCTTTACGTTTGAGCGGATTTTGCACGTTCTCAGTCTCAAAATGATGCAACCAGTAGTGGCCCCGTCTGGTGGGACCGGTTTGTCTCAAAAGTCCCTTCTTAGGCCCGCCTACTGCAGTGCGCTGGTAGCGAGGTAGCGTGAACACCTGATACATGTCTAATCCTGCACTGCATGTTTCACTGCGCGTATCATACGTGTGCGCAGGCACGTCAAAACACCAGGGGCAGAGCTTATAATGAATCTGTTCATTACACTTCAAAAACTGTAGTGTTAAATAAGTGTAAAATTAATACCCTCGGTATCCATATAATTCAACGCTGGATAGGTGTTGTCTTATGTGCGGTGTTAAATTATACACCACAGATTTTATAATGCGTAGTGTTTCGACGGCAACATAATATCCGCCTTCAAGAATTTGTAACGCGTTGGCCAATTACAATGCGCGAAATCTGTCGACACTTTTCAAACGCGCATTGGGTCGACAGATTTCGCGCAACGTGATTGGCCAACGCGTTGCAAACTCTTGGAGGCGCACTCTTGTGAATCGCCCGAATCGTCAGGCAACGTGCCTTTTAGGTTAGTTTTATGGAAGAATTTTAATCAGAAATGTTCAATTTTTGATATCTGAGTCTAGAAGCAAATCTATCTGCTGAGTGTAGGTCTTTGGGCATTCAATCAAGCTTACGTCTTTTAAAGCCTGCACATATCGTCAGGAATGTGAACTGGAAGTTCCATTCATCAAGTTTAATTTGTTGGAAACCAAGTTTCTTTCCCTGAACAATTATCACTGTGCTGTGGAATACCCGGGACGTATCAATTTAACCGAACCTCTGGAGAACCGCGTTAAATCGAAGATCTCATTTTCCCCTGATCTATGCTTCGTCCGCAATCATCTGCAACCAAAGTAACGCAAGCAGTTCCTTGCCTTTTCCAATTTACTCCCACCCCTTGGGGATCACAGTAGCAGCTACCGGCGCGAGGAAGATGACGGGGCGGTGCCTAACCTATTTGATGGCTCCCTCCGGATCGTATAATATGATCGTTTCTCGGCCTGTTTCCAAATAGGATTGAAGAACGCCGGATTTATACTTCGTCATCAAGGAGTCCGAGTGCGACCCATTTTGTTTGAGATAAGCAAGGGACCTTTTTTTTATTGAAAACGCAGACTTCACAGCTCCCAGACCAATCTGTGTGTTGTCAAGAACCGTCTGGTGCTTCTATGGATGTTCTTGGTAATGCAAACTCCGTTAATTGGGAAAAAATGTTGCAGCGAATGATCATGGAGTGCGACAATCAACCTATGGTGACTTTGAAGCTCTCTACTTGTGAAAGATTCATTCCCTATAAGAATTCAAAGGAGACAAACATGGAACTTGTTGAACCCTTTCACGGATACGTGGACTTGAGAAATACATTATGTCGATATGTTACTGTCCTAAGGAATTGTTTCTGGTATATTATTTCTGGTTTGTCCCCCTTTTTAATGCAATTGGCAGCAAACATGCTGAAACTTTACAAGTACAACTATGCACAACCAAAGACCATAAAAAGTAAAATGCTATAATTATAGGTTTTCCCGGCCGAATCTTCTTCCCTGTCAAATTCATTATTGTTCATTCGTATTCCAACCAATCTATTAAGCTGGTCGCTCCCGTGTTTCTTTTTCGTAACGGTGGTCTTCAAATTCGTTTTAAAGGCGTCAAATTGTACACTGTAACAAATTCAATTCAAAAATGATTTCATTCAATTGAACAGTGCAAAAGCCTCATTCGATTTCGCGCTGGGTGAATGAGAAATTCCTCCCAAATTGTTGTTTGGGCAATCATGTTCGCATTTTGAACCTTCTAATTGGAAAACTTGAAGGTAAGAGGAATGTATGGCAAATTAAGATGCGCATAGAACAGAAAGGGAGATTAGAAATAGAAGACACGCTAGGACTGTGTCCCACGTATTGACTTGAATGTACGGGTTTATTTTATACATTTCAAACAAATTACACATCAAGAATACAGTACATTTGCTCCAATACTGATTGCCCGTGTAATCAAAATGTAGAAATGAAACTGTCCTTGGACCTTCATCACGGATGCTGAAAGCCAAATCCTTTAGATGTAGTTTACTGATTTGTAATTTCTTTACATATTTTAAACAAAAGAGACACTCTCCATGTGTGCTAAGATTTTCGGATTCAATGGCTTATTTTCTTTTTTGTCAATGTTTTGAGTAATGTTTTTGCTTTCATGTTTCATTCTAATTTTGCTATCCTTTTTAGACATTTCCCCACTTTGTCCATGTGTGATATAAAGAATGTTACTTTGCAGTTTTATAGAGATCTCTACCCGTGAACCAAACATTTTCTTTCCATGGAATATTTTGCATAAATTAGTTACAAAGAAGAAAAAAAAGAATTAGAAGATTTAACATTTAATGAATGACACCCCATGAATCTCACAAATCCTTGCTAATTCACGATATTGAACGACAAAACACATACAGCGGGAGTGTCCGCGCGAATTTGAATGCTTTTTGCGTGGTTTTCCAAATTGAATGCCAACAAGATTGTGCAATTGCATGCTCTTAGAATGAAATTGAATGATCAGTTGTGCTCTTTGAATGGTGATCTAGATCGTCAATCTGTTTCGTGCTAATTTAAATGAAACTGTCGCTAATTCGTGTGCGAGGATAAACTTATAGTTTTCCCGGCTAATTTCGGAAAATGCGCAGTTTAATTTGTAAAATATAAATTCGATTTGGCGTGGATTTTGAAAACGACTCACAGAAAACCTGGTTTTATTTTCTCAAAACGGGCATTCGACTTCGTTTTACATCCTTCAAATAAATGAATGTGCATTACGTTTCATTTAAGAGGTTACAAATAAGTTAGTGGGATTTAGATTTGACGTATTTGTTATCAACTGTAACCAATGTGTAGTCTTATTCACCGAAAATCAGTCTTTTACAGTAAATAGTCGGTATTGAGTATTATTTTCATTTGCTGTAATTAAAATTCGCAAAATATGCGTTCGATTTGATTAGAATATACAGGGTTAAACAAATCAAGAAACCACTTTGATAATGAATGTAATGTTACTCATGAAGAATTATAGTGTGTTTGTTATCAAACTGTATATAAATCAAAGGTCTTTATAACAGTGTACGCAAATGAAATGTTACAAAATAAAAATCTAATCAAAATGAAGACATTTTGTGAAAATGTTGGGAAATATATCTTGTCGTGGTTCTTGCGAAGGGAGTTTGGGACTTTGGGGTTCTTTTTTTATTTCTTAAAGTCCTTTCTCATCATTTTCATACATCAATGATCTATCTGGCATCGCATCGAGGGAGATACGTCCGAGCATGGTGGTACCAGGCTGGGTACTTTGCTGGTGCCACGTCTCCAATGTTGAGTGCAGCCACTTCCTTGAGACGGAGAAATCTCCATACTTGCAAGATTACACCAGCTTGGACTCTGGCGGCAACGTCTCCAAATCTGTCTTGCCATTCAGGTAGGCCCAGTGTGCGCTTCACTCCCGCCTTGAAAGCTGAGTGCGACATTTCTATGGGATTCAAAAAATGATGAATATGGGGGTAACTGCTTGATGGTAAAGTTGTCGGCGTGAGGGGGTAGTTCGGCTCGGATATGAGGCCGAGCGTTGTCATATATCAGATATATCTATTCATCAGCAGGGAATAGCATATCGCATTCTTGTACAGTTGTCGCTAAGAACTCCTCAAATGTTTCTCTCATCACAGTATCCGATGATATTCTGTGAGCCACAAGTCCAACTTCACCAGAAATGGCAAACGTGACATTAACTTGCTTGCCTCTCTCGGCATGAACGACTCGTCTTGCTGGCTCTCCACGAGGAGCACTGCCATGAGACTGACGGGTCCATATGTTATACCCAGTCTCGTCTATGAACACGGTGTGTCCAAGCACACCGACCTCTAGAAACCAGTTTGCAAATCTAACTCGTTCATCTAATACCCGCGGCGAATTTCTCTCTTCGGAAATATCTTCCGTTAGCTTGCGAATTACAAACACACCATCTAGAGTTCTGGCGATGGTGCTGGTGGTCACGAAGGGCTTGTCGGGAAGATTGGCTCGCAGTTGATCATTGAGTTGTCGTAAAGTTAGGAGGGGGTTATCATCTATACAGGGTGTCCCAGAAAAAAACCAAACCCTGAGGAAAGGGGTTAATATGCCCAAACCATGAGATATGATTATAATGTATAAGGATCTCCGAAAAGTAGAAGCAGTATTCATTTATTTGGTGCATAATTAACTGTAAATTACGTAATGTGTAAATAATCGGTGTGCCCCTTATCTTATCCAGGACAGGCATGACAGAGGACAACCTCATTCACTGGTTTATTCAAAGTGTTACAACTGAGTTCGGATGCCCCATTTCCAAGACAATGGTGTTCAGTCATGCATGACATGAGAGATACCATCAAGGTATCACTAAGAAGAATACTGCTTCTACTTTTCAGAGGTCCTTGTACATTATAATCATATCTCATGGTTTGGGTATATTAACCCCTCTCCTCAGAGTTTGGCAGAAGGGCATCTTTCATGTCTTCGTCAATCTTCTGGTTTTGGGGTCCTCCTAGTGGCAGCTTATTACGACGACCATCTCGAAGATATACAGCAACAGTTGATCTGGTTGTTGAGTGTTTGATGCCCAACGTATTTGCTACCTGGAGATAGTCAGCGTTGATATCCTCAAAGGCATCAATAAGGCGATTCCGGTCAAGGTCTGAGATTTTTCTGTATCTCCGTTCAGCCATTGCAAGAAAGCATGTGTAAACTCTTACTTGGCTGTATAATGATGCGATTGTGGCAGAGGAAGGAAGGTTCCCTCAGCGTCAGTGTTTATATAGGGTTCTTACAATAGTCGGTATGTTCCCAAAGGCAACGTGAATATTTTATTCTAGTCATGAATATTCAAACATTAACCACTGAACTATGAACACTTCAAAGAATGTAACTTCTGTTAACACACAAACGAATTCCAATTCGTTACCAGGCATATGTTAATTATTTGATTTATATTTTACGAAACAGACTGAGTTCGAATTAAGATGAATGCAGAACTGCAGATGTGCGTTCGATTTCGCACAAAAAATGAGTGTCACTGTACCAAACCAGTGCAATATCAGGAAATTGAATTGACTCCATACAACTGAATTCACCCTTTATTAAATAGACTTTTTATTTGTTAAATAGAAACGGGGATTTGAATGTTCATTCTATTTCGCTCGAAAATGAATGCTGCTATTACAAATTCATTTAAACATTTTCCGAAATTGGGCGGGAAAACCTTTATTTAGAAAAAAATAAGTGAGTGTGATTTGTTATTTTTCTGTAAAGAATAAAGCCACAGACGAGAGACTGCAATACACGATCTTCTGGTCATAGCATGTATCGTCTGGTTATAGGAGGTTTTTTCCTGATTTTTGAACAGCGTGAATATATAAGAACATTGATGTTGATTATTAACATCCTGGACACGTCCATGGCAATGACCTGTCCTGATCCTTTGTTAGTAAAATAGGCAGAACATGTTGTGGGAGAGTTCATGCTTGAGCGATGCAGAAATGAAGTTTCTAATGTATCGTGTTCTGGGGGTCTTCTGGATAGGTGCGAGTTGCGCATCCGGGGCGTAGCCATGGTGTTGCCACGTAGATATTGATTATGCAGGCACGTGCGCATACGCGCCCATCCTCTCATCATGGTTGAAACCTAGTCGGCGGCACACCTCACCGCTCGTGACTCCGGCCACCTCACCGCTCGTGACTCCGGGCGTCAAATTTCTCGGCAAGGAGTTTAAGCGGTGCCTGGGGAAGACATTACAGTGACGTCATCAGCCTCTTCAAAGTAACCCCCCCCGTAATGGACTGGGAAGGCCACGTGATTGCACACGGCTTCCGATTCCGTCTGTCGCGGCCTGTGCAATTCAAGGATATTTTCCCTCGCCAGGCGGTAAACCGATGATTCCATTTTCGGGACGGAAAGATTTTGCCCTGTGTATCGTATGTCACGGGCGGGATGAAGGTGTTGTGTAGGATTTCAAATGCCTCATGTTATAGTGTAAATGCATAGTAAGCATAGTGGGGGGGGGCTGATAGAGTCCTGCGAAATAGAAAGGGCGCGCTATCTTGGGACGATGGTCACATTGCAAACCGGTGCTGGTTATCTAGCTAGGGATAGATTTGTCGGGAAAGCTAGAGGGACATCTGCCCTTGCGCATTTAAAATAAAAATAATGTTTTCTTTAAGCAACGATTATTTATTTCCCTGGCGAAGACCATTTTTGTCTGATAAATTCTTTCGGGTAGTGTTTGTTAGAGTAAAAAGAATGGAATCTTAACTCTCATTTCAAATCAATTTGGCTTTGTTATCAGGTTTTTTTTTTTACATTTGAATGCTTAGTTGAGTGACTCAGTATTCGTGTTTGCATCGGTAACATTATGGACATATGAACGAGCACCTACATCGCTTGTGACAATTATAAATTCTCTTCGTCGCAGAGAATGTTGCCTGCAAGGGCTTGAAAATCACAATCATAGACCTATTCTGACGAAACTCCACGACGCGGTATCATAGATGGACATCTGTAGTCCGGTTGGGCATGATTAAATCAGTGTAGAGTGTTTCTCACCTGCAGAACGCTGTGCAGTGAGACCATGGCAACGCCGCAACCATTTGAAAAATCATGGGTGTCGCTAGGATCTTTTGGGGGAGAAGGGGTGGCAAAGTGCTTTTTCAGCCTGACATTTGCGAGGATGAACCTACCAGCAACAAACTGATGAACCATTACCAGTGGTCTTTTTTTCAAGTAACATTCACTTCCATCTCCTTTTATCAATTCTTTTTTTGGGGGGGTCTTTTTTTTTCCTTTTTCATTTCTGTTGTGTGTGTGGGGGGGCGCCCTTGCCCCTGTTGGTGACGCCCATGTGAGCATGATGACCTACTTCACTTTCCTCAGCCTTGCACTTGATTGCAAATGTAAGTGCATTTATGTAATGTTGGTACAATAATATTGGTACCCTCATTTACAGCTTTTCCCCTTATCCGAGGTATAGGCCTATATTTATAAAGGAAAAAAGCTGTAATTAAAAATTAACATCTCCCCGGCGCAAAGTACATCCTGAAATACAATAATATTACAATAGCGGCATATTTTGGGTTCACTGGAAGAGGAAGAAATTGTACTTTGCTGGGCACCTGTGGCTGATTGATTATTATTTTCCTTTGAGTTCAAGCACGTTTTGGTTTGCATCAATAACGGCCGAGACAAATTTATGAAAGACCACATACATTCACCCTTAACAATTAATTCACTGCTGTTTCGAGCCGGTTGGCAGCGTCTCCGTGAGATCGGCGGGAAAGGCACGATTTCCCGTGTACTTTCTGATTACCCATTAACCGCTATGCAGCCTGTGACTGCCGGCTTCCGCCTCTGTACTGCGCGTCTAGCATCTAACCTCCCTGTCGGATTAATCGAGCTTTTTTTCCCCGCTGAATATCTCGGTATCCAAGATGAGGCTGAAAAGAGGCGGTCTCAACACTGACTTTACAGAGAAAGTGGAGTTCACCAAAGCTCGCATGCCAATTTTGCTTGGAACATAATGCACAAATTAACTAATATTAACTTCCTCAGGGTGTGCGAAAACATTTTCGAGTTTGAGGATTGAGGAGTGTTAAAATGAATGATGACTGCGAAGACAAGGTGTAAGCTAGAATTAGGAATGATGTACGCGTAGGCCTAAGCCCACACTGAAGAAAAGTTGGGTTGTGGGAAAAAATGGTTCATGTTTGTGCCAACTCATTGTGCTCTTGCTCTATGCTAAGATGACGTGCTACATCTAGTTAGGGAAATTGAGTTATAATACCGCCTCGAGAAGAAGCACCTTTGAAAAGAGCCATATTGGTCGGGAGTGTTTTGTTGGTAGCGATGCGACCGTAACGCGTGCATTTCAGTCGGCAGTGAACCAGGGAAGTTCAGTTCCGACCAAAGGAGCCCCCTGGCTAGGAAACCTGTACGCTCTCTTGGTCCAGCTCGAGTCTCATACTAACTAATGTCTCGATCTTGAGGAAGGCGTGAGACCCGAAGTTACCTTCATGTGTGAACCCCTTGCCGCTCGTACTGGAAAGATCACCTGGAATAAACTCGCTGAAGCATTAGTTGTGACCATTCACATGCTTTTAAGTTCGGTCGACGAAACGATAACGCCCTCTGTTGAGTTGGCTGTCAGTAAGACGTAGTAAAATGTAATTGAGAAGCTCGCGGTAAAGGCTTCCGAGATGTTACCTGCAACGATAAGTCTGCATTTTTTGTTCTCCGTTCTTTTGCCCATCAGAATACACGGTATTCCATGTAAATCATCAGTTGAGATGACAATCAAGTCATTGGCAGATGTCATGTCCAGTCGTGTTTAATTCCGGGAATCTCCTATCGCAGTGCGCTTCTCTTTTAGGCCCTCTGGACCGGAACTCAGCAATTTTTCGATAGCTATTCTTGAACAAATGGTGCTTGTTTGCAGTGGCTTCGTACATTAGTTACATACATCAAAATGCTTACCGCTATCGATGTGGGTAGCGGGAGGTGCGGTGCCCAGCATTTATACCTAATACATATGACATATTTTCAATCCATACATATTTCAATCCTTAGAATAATCAACGAGATGTGAATCAGCTCAGAGAAGAAACAGGGAAAAGTAACGATACCCCCTCAAAAAACAAAAAACAACCCCCGCCCCAAAAAAGGCGGGGGGGGCTCTGGTTTCCCTGTTGTATTTTTCACGAAGGGTAGAAATTAACCACGCACTGTTGTCTTTGACAGCATGCAGACATCTGTCTTCCATAATACACGCAATGACCGCTCCAAGTAAACCTTTTCCATAGCTGCTGTCGGTGAACAAGTTTGGGCTGGGGACTGAACAGTGTTTCCCGTGATGACGGGCCACCCAGAGCTGATAATATTAGAAAGAGTTGTGACATGAGTATCTCGATCGTTGGAACCAACATGGTGGATTATGCGTCAATGCACATGGACTTTTAGCACACAGTAACTGCACGCTGCAGTACACACATAACGAGCAGTCATTTTGGTTCCTAAGTCTGAAGTTGGTGCTACATGCAAAGTTATGTGGACATCACGTCAACAATACCACTCGTGGTCCAAAAAAACATGCAAGGCTTGCTGAACTTTTCAATACTTTTAACCCACGAAAGATGTCAAGTAGTTCTTATACATTGATAAAGATGCACAGACACATCTCTGTAGGAAAACCTTATGCAGAGACACCTTTTAACTGGTTTCCTCCCAATATTTTACTATAGCAGTTTGAAGCAAGTTTGGAGGTAAAAAAAAAAGATTCTTCTAAACTATTGGACGCAACAAGAGCAGTCAACCATTGCCAGTTAAAAGGCCCTGGAGATCAACATTTCCGATTCTATGTATCTTCATTGTTACCATTGTATTGTGTGCCCACGGGAATGTTTAATTGTTGTCAAAGAACATTGGCTGGAGACATGAGTTGCAAATATGCTCCCTTGTTGGGTCAGCAGAGGTGACATATCCCCCAGGGGAGGACAAGTTGCCCTTCCCCATCCCCACTCCCGAAACATGTTGCCATTTTTATCAGTTCTATTTTTCTCCTGTCATTTTTTGGTATAAATTGAAAGCACCATCATTTTAGAAACGGTAATACATTTATACCACCTATTTGGTTACTCTACGATTCTTTTAAGGATTTCAGTGTTGGTCAAGCGTTTTTTAAATCAATTCCACCCCTCCGGCCAAGACGGTGACAGACAACGGTCAGTAACTGAGCATGTGAATGCAAGTATATACCCCTCACTCCAACGGCCCCCTTCTCTGTAGCACGCGCTACACAGCGCTAGTTGTTTGAACGAGCATCATGCACATTATGGATCAGGGAGGGTCGTTGTCGCGGGGTTAAGGGGGACTAGCTCATCATATCGCTTCGTCGTGTGTACGGCAGTGAACCTGTGTGAGGCGACAGCTCAGCGGGATTAACGCTGTGCACACGGCATGGTTGAGGTTCCAACATGACCCTTCATCAGAGCGTGTTTTTATGCACTAGCTCGGGTCTGTGTCTGTTTAGTTCCGTTTACACTGTGTGTAGCCCGCCATGATACGTGATGCGCCTGTGCTTAGCGTTCGCGGTTAATGCACTGCATTTCATTTTGTTATGAAACTGCATTGACGTATCGGCCAAGTGCTAAATACTAGTACTACCCTGTAGAATTCAAGGTTGATATTGAGACCAGTGTGAATGGTTTTGGATCAAAGCATCTAATCCGTGATATGTGTATAGCTTTTATTCCCGCCAAGTGCTTGGTGGACATTTCAGCGGTATTAGAACAAGTTCACAGGGAAATCAGTCTGATCCACGTGGTCACAGCGCTGAACGACAGCCATGGCTCAGATTCGAATACGCGGAGGGGACAGCGTGCTGCTCAACAAACCCGTGCCGGCCCCGTCCTCACGCGGGGCCAACTGGAACCACGAGGAGACTCAACTCCTGGTGGACGTCTGGAGCGGGGAAAAGGGCCACTATCTGACCGCCGGGGAGGCCGGGCCGGACGCCTACTTGACCAACAGGGCCATCTACGCCAAGGCCGACAAGAGGCTAAGGCAGATGGGCTACGAGCGGAGTAAAGCCCAGATTGGGTTCAAACTGAAACAGCTCAAGGCCAAGTACAAGGGGATTGTGATGGACAGGCAGGGGCCAGGGCGCCTGGCCGGCCGGCACGGACCAGCTCAGTGGGAGTTCTTCGAGCAAATCGACGGCATCTTTCGGAGATCCAAAATGGCCGCCAGAACGAGTGCGTCGACCGAGGGCGCAGGCACCAGCGAGGCACCGGGAACCAGTCTCAGTCAAGGTAGGTGTATAGGCTTTAGATTAATTTATAGTCACTTCGCCCCATTTCCACTCCACCCCGCCCGTGCTCGAGTGTGTTACAAGCACAAGTCTCTTCAAAGAATGGTCGAGAGAGGAGTTCCACAGACGGCATGGAGCTATTACGTGTTTCTAGAAAACTCAACGGCATTCATTTAATTAGTGTCGACTACGTTGTCCATGGTGAATTATTACATATGGTTGGACTAGTATTGGGTTTATTTCTCATTCTCTTTAAGTTTATTTCAAAGTGATACACAACTCTGTAGACATCGTTCTGGTAATTGTCGATGCTTCCAGACAGGTGCCCGGGCGCCGATAAACCTCGGCCCGTCGCTTCATGACATCTTGTGGAAACATGCTCGCTTCAAGTACGGGCAAAACTGTGAAATAAACTCATGAACACAGAAAATACACACACAGACAAGATACTAAGTTTTGTGAATTAACTTGAAGAAATCTTTCAACATGTGTTTGTTTTTTTCGATGCGTGAGGTCACGTGCATGTACAATCTCCGTGGGATGAATAGACGATGAATGAATTTCAAGATTAGCGCCGTCTGCGCACATCCGCATCGTAATCAAAGCTGTCTGTGTTAAACCTCGTCGCGCGCCCGCGGAGTCGACACAGTACATGCAGTATCCGGTTCGTAAGTGTGATACCACTTAAGTTTAAACCACGCCCACTGCACACTAAATACACGGCCATCGCAGGTACGTTAGTTCGCGGTAAATTGCCATTGTTTTTTCTTTTGATTTTACGTGTCGAGTCATTCTGAACGACTCTTCAACAAAAATGTGCAGCCTGAAAAGTCTGAATTTAACATACCTTTGTGTATTTTGTGTCTTAACTCCTTACTTTCAATCGTCTGATCGTATTAAGAATTGAAGCTGACACAGCCTCGTTTTCAAACGCGGAAGTGCGCAGATCGACGCCAAAAGCGTCGTATTGGGATCCCTCTATAGACTGGTTTCCACACTCTATCATGCATTCTTTTGCATGGGTGCGGCGAGGC
>NW_019091438.1:688664-707486 GCF_001949145.1 Acanthaster planci
GGGAACTAGCGCTTTGTGCACGTGTTTTTACCACAGCGACAGCAAAACAAGAGAACATATAAAATTAAAAGAAACTGCTTTTCACATGTTGCATATGTAACTGGGAAAACATGTAAACACAGGCATTATAATGAGAAAAAGGTTGGTCTGAGGTGTTTGTAAAGACAGAAAAGTCGTTTTATCGTTCTTATATTTATGAAATTTGTGTTGTCTAAGTTACCAATAAAAATGTTAGGGTCTCGCTGAAAAATTAGGGTCGGTTGGGAAA
Organism: Acanthaster planci; assembly: GCF_001949145.1. The sequence goes on from NW_019091438.1 coordinate 688,933, forward strand.
TCGGAAGTATTAATTGTTTTGGCCTTTGCAAGTTAGATTCTCCGACCGTTATTTGGTCACTAAAACGTCGACGTTATTTTTTGTTGCATTTAGACCTATGCCTCTGTTACTAAAGAACGGAATGAACGATAATCGGTGAGGCCGCGAAGTGGAAATGGACCGAAGTGGAAATGGGGCTAAGTGACCGACACCTGGTGCATAATACTCTGTAATGATCAATTTCCACTACCACGTTGTAAATATGACATATCGGCGGTGGCCCGGGGGATGGGATGACCGTTGATTGTGGGATTGGGGGAGGGGCTGGAAATCATGTGACAATGTCATAATAAAATTGCTTTTCGCGGGATACTTGCATTGTTTCTGATGTTTAGAAATTCCCTAATATTATGGTCATGCCTCCTTCTAAGATTGACCGGGATGGCAATTTTCCATTTTTTCACTGATGATAATGAAATCAATTTAAGACAGACGTGAAAGAATACAGAGAATGATACTACCTTTACCGTACGAGGGATTACCCTTGCAATGTGTAAGTTACATCGGAGAAGTGACATAACAAGTGGCTGGCCTTTTGATAACTAAGATTTGCCATTGGCACTGTGCAAATCCTATACCAAGATCTAGTTGTCTATACTACGTGAGCAAGCTCTGGTGCAGAGTGTGTGGGAAGAACTGCTGTCCCCTGGAATCGAGATCGAAGCAGTGAGGTCCATCAATCTGGATTTCTTTCGTTTGACTCGAGACTGCAACTATACACGTTTGTAATTTGAACCATGAGAGCGAGTTCCAAATCCCCCTCCGGAGTCCCCCCCCCGCTGGACACGACCTGCAACAAAATGATCGGATTATGAGGGACGAAGGAGGATGGACGGACCAGCAACTATCTCAAAAGTGATGCTTTGGTCTTCCTTCTGCATCTGCTGCAGCGTAATCTTGGGCTGTGCACCTTGCGTAATCTGAATATCTGGTTTCAGGTTGCACAGGGAAGTCCGCGATTGATGCTTGGCTCAATTTTATTGCCATGGGATGGATGGACGACCTGGCTCCACTTAAATTCAATGGGCGTTAGGGGACGAAGCAACCATTTTATGAATGCAAATGCTACTGATAGAGTGCTAGTGTCAATGCAGACTCGTTTCTTGGCACAGTTCAATCTGCAGTGATGGCGTCACCATGCCACAGTTGGTCAACGTGAGGGATTCATGCGCGCTGCATCCCCCCTCTGCTACGTTTCGCCAAGCAGGTTTTCTATAAGCAGGGACGAGAGATGGGAGAATTCATCATGACATGGCAGAGGCGGGAGCTTTCATCAGCAAGCCGAGAGGAATTATGACGGACCGTAAATCCTTTTTAAGATCGCATGTATGCAGTATTAATGGAATTGTATACACTTGGGATTCGTGCGACTCGAGCTTAAGCCTTACACTAAAGTGGATTAGCTTGTCCTGTGCTGCGTTGCTGTTATGTCGTTCTCTCTTGTCGAGTTAAATATGATGAGAGTCGAGAGACCTTTGTGTGAAGATACCAAGCTTTTTACCTCTGAGAAGAGTTCGGTATGATTTGTTGCTATGTCCTTGCCTTAAAGCTAGGTTGCATGAATGTGCGTCCCGCCTGTGGTAATTAGAGTGTAATTGATATTTAAAACGACGCTCCTCGCACGTAGAGGCAACCTTTGTGTTTTTCGAAGGAGGTAGCAACCACGTGGCTGTTGTATACATGTAGTTTGGCATCCTGCCCGCTAATTTCTGATAGCAATATACATGTATATATATTTTTTGTGGGAGTGGCTGGCACAGATGGCAAAACCCAATATTTCAAAACGGAACGGTTGCTTCCAGCCGCTTTTCATCAGCCACGTTAATGGAACATCAGCAGGGAAGTTCTGTACAGATCCTGGGCCTTGGACGTCTGTCAATGTCCTCGCGTGGGGCTGGAGGTTGAAGTCAAGTACGCCACCTTAAGCGGAACTCCTTCTGTAAGAAGAGCAGATGCCTGTTTGATGCTGTATTTCTGCTTTTAAGTGGAGGGATAGGCCTACTATGGCATATATAGTCCATCGTTTTGACAGGATGCAATTACAGTTCTCTTTTCATGAAAGTTCCTTAAGTTAGTAATTAATCAGTCACAAGCTCTCTAAAGTGTTGGGACGTCCCGGTGAGGTGTATTCTGTGCAGACCAGTGAAACGAGACTGGTTGAGATTGGTTTTGCGCGTGTGCGTGGATCATTATTGTACCGGTAATTATTTCCTGCAATATACCCTTTACCATTTTCCTTTCAAGAGTGTGAATGCATGCCACCCATGACAGCGACGAATTGCACGCAATCAACGCCCTTAATCAAGGAATCTGATATCGTTTCCGAGCATCATGTCTTCCTGAGTTCCTGCATAATTTAGTATCCCTTTGAACGAGCAACTCTCCGGTCGCCTAAGATTTGATTTTGTTAGGCCGCCGACCGCGCGGATCGGTGCTTCTTGAGTCACTGGCCTGTGCTTCTACCTCGAGGGCATCTTGCCCAGGTCAGTCTCTGTCTGGGTATATAGTCTGGGCATCGTCTGTGTTCCCTTTTTTTTTTCTTTTTTTTTTTGCCTCTCTGCCACAAGTGCCAGTCCGAAAAAATGCATGTATCTGTTTACACCACGACAAGGTAGATTGTGCCCAATAAAATGCACTGTAACAAAAAAGTTGGGTCAGACAGTGTTGGGCATTTGTTATTTGCCCAACCTTGGTTAAAGCTACCACATTGTTGGTTAATTTCCATCACTGTTGGTCAAACATTGACCAACGATTAAGAAGTTTGATATTTACACAGACATTGGGCAAAATATCAACCCATAAGTTGACGATCCTTTTTACAGTGTGAAAAAACGTATCCCCATTTAATCAAAAAGGTCCAGAAAAACGTATCGGTAGAATAATTTGATATCGCCATATTTTCTATAATGCTGAATCAATTTTGCCTATCTGATGTTTTTAGCGCTTCAAGTCGGTGCTAATTCACCTGTGAATTGTTTTGCATTTGAATAATTTACCGAAAGTTTTTAGAACCTCCAACCGAAAATCTAATCTACGAAAGAATTAATCCAAAATGGTATCTCCCTGCAACTCAAATGTAATATTCCAAGACCGAAGCGAACATCGAGTTTTAATGAGATTTTCTTTCCAGGTAATTTCGCGCAGGTGCCGCGGTCCCCACATCGCTTTACAGCCCATCCATTATACCGTGAATGTGATCACGCGACGTTGTCCCGATGACTCCGTGCGCCTGCTCTTTGTTCTCAAAACTCGGACTTAATTTCAGTTCCTAATGTCCACAATTCCCAGAGCTATGAAGGAACTTTCTAACAGCCAATTCCTGACCCATGAGCTTTGTTTCTGTGTCTTGTGTTATTCGTCTTTCTCTGTCGTGATAAATGAATGGCGTTTGGAGCCGCGTGCGTCCACGGAGGAGCAGGGCCTGGAGATTTGATGTCAGAGCAATTGCGGCGACGGTTCATCAAAGTCAAAACTCGATTCCTGTGTAAATTCGTTTTTTATTAAGAGGCAACGATGGATGGCCGACAACCAGCGTCTTCGATGCGAGGCAAAGGCCGCAATCCTCTTACCTGAACACGCATGCAAGAGAGCAATAACCGGGAACTCCACAGAAAAAGATATTGCCTCAAAAGCAAGGCATGTGCGTTCTTTATTCACAAAGACACTCAAAGGCGCTGCAGGGACTTTATATTCTACCCACAATAACGGGATTTGCGTAACTCACTAAAGTTCTCAAAAATGGATTCACCAAATTTTTCGTTTCACGTTGGAATGACCAAGCGTTGCACAGATTCCATTCTAGTTGTAAAATCTCATTTTTAATGTTCTCTTGGCCACACTCAATATCCCTCCGAAATCCATGCACGTCAGTGGTGGCGAATTGTCACTGTCATGTGTCGTGGCCGTTGGGGACGTGTTTATGTGAATACACTGATCGCCGAGCGGCATGAAACCTGCCAAGATTTGACATGCATACCACTAAAATTTTGTAAATTTATCTCATATTCCCTCGGCTCATCAGTAACATATAACCTACCGGTAAGCCTCTGGGATCCATGGAGATGTGCCTTCCAGTAACGGCTATGCATTTGGAATTTCCTAGGGGACAACTTCTTTTGTTTTTTTCTTGGACAAATATTATGAACAGGTTGCACGAAATACCCCCGATGATTACATTTTACTATTCCATCGCAAAAAAGATGGAAATTTTTGGAAAGTTGCTTTCTTCAGACAAGAGTGCCTGTCACTGGCTCAATGAAGTGTTGCATCGGGAGGGGGTGGTTTTTTTTTTTTTTGAGGTGGGGGTCTGAAAACGACTGTCCAGATTTGTTTAGCCATAGTTCAGTTTAGTGCTGTCTCTCTTTTCCTAAGTAAAATATGCCACTAGTGCCTTAAAGTCATCAATGCGATTTGTTAAGCTTTCCCACGTCAGAATAACCAGTGAAAATTGAAAACCCGGTTGAAACGAGGCGCTCGTAAGGCCCATTAATAACAAAACCCTAATCAACCCAGTAAGTCAGAAACCCCCTTGCCGATATTGAAGAAAAAACACGAATTAATTCAGTAGCCTAAAATAGGAAACCTGAATTTGCTGATCAAACTGTCAGTTCTGGGAAGATCTCTGGTTTCTCACTGGCCGCTTTCAGAGGGCCAGTGCCCGGCCCGATTCACATCCGACTATGCCATTGTTTCAACCTCCACAATTAAGGCAATATTTTGATCAGGTATAATGCCGTGGTCTAGACACACAGACGCAGCGGCCGTTGAATGCAATCGCGAATGTTCCATTAGCTTTATTAGATAATTGCGATTTCGCCCTCTCGTCTCAAAAGTAAGATCCGTTCGGAGGGCTTTTCTCCTTTTTTTTTCCAAGTTAAATTTGAGACCCTTTCGTCGCCAATTGCACCTGGAGCGTGTTACGAGTCGATATCACTTTTCATTGCCGACGTGGGCTTATTTTTTTTTATTTTTAGCAGCCAAATGCTAAGGTCAACGTCCAGTTCCACTTTTTCTGTTTCTAACAGGATTAGGATGAGAGTGGCCACATCCATATCTGTTACATTTATCCAATGAACGCGTTCATCACGCAAAGTGGCCATGTCAGTTTGGGCTGTCCAGCATGTGGTCGAAATGGCCAGATATTTTTCTTTCTGCAGCTGGATGGAGCTTGCTGGTCGCATCGAGCCACCCAAGCCACTGTTTCTAAAGCTGTCGGCACTCAACGTTTTTTCTCCCTAAAAGTTCCGATCGAATTTTAGCCGCAATAACGCCACCTATACGGCTCAAAGATTACCGAGACGCCGTGCTCACGGTGTGACTTTCCAGATGTTCTATTGCAAATATACGTGTGCCTTGACCTTTAAAATTTCAATTTACTTCAATGACGCGAGCAAATGCCTACCCATATTTGTCATATTTATGCCCACTAAGGTTCACACCGAAATGCCAGCTATACATTTTTGGTAGCAGCTAACATTTTTGTTAAGCAACTACATGTATACGTTTTCTCGATCAATGCCATTTCACAAGAAATATCGACCCGTTTAACGCTTGGGCCCGGCAGGATGTGATTTATTTAACGTTCCTTGATAGCTACATTAAATTTTTAACGTGAAAAAGTATTGTTCATATTGTTTGAGCAGTCAGTTAGGCCCTATGTGTTGATTCAAATTCAACGAGTCGTTCTTCTCATTCAAATTTGCCAGATGCCACGGGAATTGGTTGATTCTGAGTTCAATTTATTCGACGATCTCGTGCATAAGATATACCTGGTGTGTGTTTGCCTAATATCAAAGTGGATTTTCCAGGAAAAGACTACTTCTTGTGAATAAATGCACTGGGAAACAAAAACAACTTGAAACATTAAGCCTTTGGTTATCTGTGGCATATCCTTCCTGCTTTGTATTTGCACCAATCTGGATTTTCCAGGAAAGAAAAGCGGAAATGGACAGGGAACTAACAAAGTACTTTGTATAGTGTTTAACAAAAACGATTGCCCAGCCAATATTTCCCCCTTTGTTAACTTTTCGTTTGGAATGGTCAGAATTTTAAACAAAAGGAAACTGAATAGTACCTGTACGCACACTCTCGAGAAAAAAAAACATCCGCATTGATTTCAATCTAATGCAATTTAAATTACCCAAAGAACAGTATCGTGATAAAATAAATTTCTCAAATCAAGACAATATTTATGAAATATGATTTATACCATTAAAGAAAGATGCACAACACCCGATCAATGAAACCATATCACATCCAAATTTAACACTTATTGTTTGAAAAAGATTGATCATAAACAAAAAAGAAAACATCACACACAATAAAACTCCCTGCCGCCTTGGTTAATCTTACAACTTGTGAAAATCGCGATATTAATGTCTATATTAACGAACAGACCGTCTAAAAACACGCACTAATGTGTGCACGAAACGAATATTAATGTGATGTTTCGAGAAAGAAACCTCAGTGTGAACCAGACCGAAAAACGTGAATCAATTTACGCGTGTTGATGAAAATGAACGCCTTTTTGCTGACATTGCTCGGGAAAAGCATTTGCTTGGTCAGCAATAAGAATCGATGCTAATTAAACCTGCCAACTCATTTCTTGGCAAATTAAGGGCAACGGATTTTGTGATCTTCGTGGTTTTCCCCCATTTTAGGAAATACATGTGCTATTCAGAACCTTTTAGCGGTCAGCAATCCTAAATATAATTGGGGAAATATTCGACACTCTGTTCAAATTGTTTCTGGTGGGATATCGATGAGAGTGACACGTTAACTTTGATGTAACCAAAAACTGCGTGTTCCTTATTATTATGATGCGATTTATTTTCACGTACCAGAAATTACGTGTAAGCGAGGCTCTTTTGTGGCGTTGTGCTGTGTCTCTCCCTTTCATGTTACATGAGGGCGCCATTCACAACCAACGGGCAGAGCTGTTTGAGTTTATAGAGAGTCGCGACATGGGTGTCTCAATTGTTGAAACCGAAATGATTAATTATGCGTCAATGCACATGGGGGGTGCAGTGTCCCAATAAGGAATATTCTCCGCCAGGCCGAGGCGCTTAAAAAGTACTCCTACAGATTCTTTCGAAAACAGGGGTCTGTTTTGGGCCAAGAAATTGTGGGATTGTGTAAGTATGCCGTGGGATCATCTCTGTAGATTCAGGGGCACCCAATGGAGGGCAAAGCAGACAAAATGTGACTGAAAATTTGTCAGAAGAGCCCGAGAAAGGTGAGGGATGTCATTTGAAAAATGGCTGCCGAGAAGACTTGGGAACATTCGCTTGGGGGGGGCGGTGAGTTTGTTTTTGGCGGATAATTAACAAGTTCATTGGATAACCTAGACTAAAATTTGAAAATCAAATGAAATCTGAAAGTTTTATTTGAGAGGTCTCAGGGACTTCAGTTGCCTGCCATGGGGCTCCAAATTTGGTTGATATTTCACTGTTTTCAAAGGAGCTAGAATTAGTTCAGTGCACCCATGGACAATTAGCACACAGTAGCCTCATGCTGCACTGCACACATAACGAATAGCCATTTTGCTTCCAAAGTCTGCAGTTGGCACCTCATCATAGTTTAATTAGAATTAAAATTGTAGGAAATGTTCTCACGCGCGCAACCTCACCGAAAAACGCAAGGGATTTTTCCGTCCGTTCCATGATTTATATGGTTGGAAACAAATCATGCCAAATCAGCAGAACCTTCCTTATTCACAATAGTGCGCCTACAAGAGTTTGCAACGCGTTGACCAATTACAGTGCGTGAAATCTGTCGACCCAATGTGCGTTTGGAAAGGGTCGACAGATTTCGCGCATTGTGATTGGTCAACGCGTTGCAAACTCTCGGAAGCGCGCTATTGTGAATCGCCCGAATTGACTGGAATTCATATTTTTTTTTTATTTTTTATGGGTTGATTCAATAAACTTGACTTAAGAATTTTACTTCTGTGAACATGAGATTAAGGTAATTAACGTTTAGAAATTGCCCTGCTTCTTTAGAATATAGGCCTAATGTTCAAGCTTTCAAGAGCTCTTCTTACCCGAGGATAAATGCCCTGATTCCCTTTTGCAGGTTTCCCAAGGGAAGCCAACTACTTTGGTCCTGTACGTGTACGTACATACGTGTACATGTAGGTCTGTGAGTCAGGCACATGAGCGATCGTCGTGCATTCACACATGCACGTACCCACAATGTTATTCCTGAGGCACAGAGATCAGACGAGGTCACACGGAGCACCTCTCGCCATTAGCAATGCGCACTGTGTGAGACATGCAGACTCGACTGTGCACTGCAAACACACTCCGACCTGCTAGTGTTTTCATACAGGTTGTGTAGCGCACTGGAGTACTATGTAATTACATGTGGGCAACCCTGGGTGATTTCATCTATGGTTATTAAGACTGTCGGTCAAAATGGCGGCTAGGCGCACAAAAGAATCCTTATTGTCGGACACCCAGTTCGTTTTCCCAGTCAGCGTTCACGCAAGTGGCGAGGGGAATAGCGAACCGATCGTCCCAGAGGACGGTGTGAACACGAGGCGGAAAGAGGGGTACAGTTTACGCGAGGACCGCAAGCGTTCCTTCGCCGAATTCGACTGTACTGATTCGGACCAGCCCGAGTATCCGTACTCGGACGAAGACGGCGCGACTCCGGCCCCTCGCCCCGCTCGCTCCGTGCCGTCCCTGCTGGATTTTTGCGGGCCGGCCGACGACAGGTCCAGCAGTAAGGTTCGAGTCCGCAATTGGACGCATCCCGAGACCAAGTCGCTGCTGGCCATCTGGAGCGACCCCGAGGTCCAGGCCGAGCTGAAGAGCTCGATCCACAACAGCTGGATCTGGGAGCGGATCAGTGTGCTGATCGGCCAGCGTCACCCGGAGTTCCAGCCACCGCGCACCGCGGCGCAGTGCAAGGAAAGACTGACGTATCTGCGGAAGCAGTACCGGAAGTCGGCCCGACTGCGGGCCCGCGGGAAATGGCCCAATGTTGGAAACATTAAAATTTATCTGGATGAATTGCATAGCGTGCTAGGTGAGGCTATAAACATAATACGGTATCGACTCTAAGTCGTAACGTAGCGCGTTTTTTTAGGCACGGGTAGCATCATTCTTTGAAACAGTTTCTTTTGTGTGTTGTTTTACTTGCTTCCTGCATGCTCACGTTACGCACATCATGAGAAAATCTGTTAGAAAAGTAAATTGGAAAGTAAAATGACACAGTGAAAAAAAACTCGATTTCAAAAGGTGTTTGGTGCCCTAAAATGGATTGAGTTTTTCTAGATCATTTTTAATTATAGTAGAACAATCCATCATAACATACTGAACCGTTGGAAGGCCATGTGTTGCTCAATTGATCACGTTAGGAACTCTTCCGTCAATTTTTTCCTGGCTTTAAGTAAAAATGTTAGAATAACTCTCGAAAAAATATTCGTTTTTAGTCCGAGAGGGCGCTCACACTGAGTAGTCAAAATACACATTGCTCACCCTTGATTGCACCTGTACCGCTGTGCTGAGAACGAATGCCTCAGATTGCTCAGTCACCGGCACCCTGAAGAAGACAGCAATAACTCTTTGAAAATTCTTTTCTTGACGCTCAGGGAAACGCTCTCCGGGGAAGTCGAAATCCACAGCGCCTTCAACGGCGTCTTCATTTAGAGCCAGAGCCACAAACTCGGCCTCGCAACCCCCGACGACACCCTCGGCCGTAAAGGCAGCCCTGGCAGCTCGGCCACAGGCCGCGGAAACGCCTGAGCTGCTTCTCCCGGAGGTTCCGGAGAGCGACTACGATGAAAACGAGGACGACGACGAGGAGGATGGCACCGAGGATTTGGAGGAAACAGACGGGAACGACATGCAGGACTTCTTCGGTCGTAACCAGTCCCAAGAAGCCGAGGATGATCTTCCAGGTACAGTTTGAATGATCGGAGTCTGTTGCCTCTCTGTTAACGTTCAGCCCAGAAAGGAGATATTCTTCTCTCATACCCTATCTTCTTCATACGTATGAAACTTTCTTTTTTTTGTGTGTAACCAACTCGTGAATTGTACGTCAATATTTAAATTTGTTGACAAAGTTATTCATTATTGATAATGGCCCTGATTTTGTTCTGTTGGCACTATTTGAACAAATTACTGGTGGCAGCTAAATATTACGGGAAAAGTCAGTTGCATATTGTAAAGTGTTCGCCGGATCTACATAATACTGAAATGCCATGTACGTGACTTGGTATTGGGCCAGTGAAACAATCTGTTGGTTTTCCCTTCCTTCAGGAATAACCTTTAAAATGTGTTGTTGTTTTTATTTTCTTTGAAAATGTTTTAGTTATAAAGTTAAATTATTCTTAATTATTTCAAGTCAAATCTTATGTTGAACGGGTAAGGTTGAATTACTGGACAGTAAAGAAGGACGATTTGAAGACTGTCCGATATATAATAATTTTGTACTTTTACCGTAGCTGAAATGCCATCCAACCATGACAAAATCACTGAGCCTGGCCATTCATCGTACAATCCCACCGCTGCCACCAACTTGGCCAAGACAAGCAAGAGGCCTGCCTCCTCACGGCGCAACCCTGGGCAACCCCGCGGCCGGCCGAAGGCACCCAGCGGCCCGCCGAGGGACGACCTGACCGTAGCGCAGGCCATCACGGACTCCGTGCAGCGCTTCATCGACCACCAGTCCCACCACCTGACCGAGCAGCACAAGCTCCTGCAGCGCTACCTCAAGTTCGAGCGGGCCAGGATGCGCTGGGAGATGGACATGGAGACGCGACGGATGAAGTGGGAGGAGGAGCGCGAGATGCGAGAGGAGGAGCGGAGGCAGCGGCAGGAGGAGCTAGAGGCCAAGCGGGTTTCGGACAATCGGGAGTTCATGCTGCAGATGGCTGTTGTCTTGGGAAACGGGGAAAGTGGGGCTGGCAAAGACAGTAACAGCTCTAAAAACTGATACATGTACAGCACTTGGCCCAGCTACAACTTCGTGCGACCTAACTGTACATTTACAATCTATTTATTAATTCGACCGTTTTATAGGGACAGGTCCACTGCCCTCTACCCGTTTGCAATGTTTTTCTTTAAATCATGTTCTCTTCAGGGGTAATTTTCATTCCTCTTGTTTTTATCAGTTTAAACATGCATGTTTAAAAACAACCACAATTGAAAACTAGTCGGATTTGAAAATGTCCGCAATGACTAGGGCTCATGGCTTGAAACATGCACTGGCCACTTAATGCATTTCGGTTCCAACGGATCCTATATTATACTGATGTGAACAGGTGCAGTTTAAGATGGAACAAGGTCACCCGGTGAGGTGTAATTAACATGCAACAGGTCACAGGGACGTCACATCTAAACAGGGGGCAAGTTCGGGCGCGAACTATAGTTAGGCCAGTAGTCAGTGGCTTTTAACGATGCACATGCGCTATTAACACTCAAACGATGCCAGTCGGCCTATTTTTGTTTTATCTCATTGCTTCTCAAAGTTCAGCGTAGGCTGCGATTCTCGTCGCGTACAAGGTCACTGAAATCCCGTACACTTATTTTCATGTGAACGGTTCCCCCTGTAATGATAAATGAAATATGTTATTGGTAACCATTGGTGTGACCATGCCCCTGAGCCTGGTCCTAAACGGTCAACTAGACATGTCTGACTGAACACCGTTCGAGCGCTGTTATTCACTCTATAGTCAACTTTAGTCGTCGCTCGATCTTGACCTTTCATTGGATGACACTTTTGCAACAGCGCCATCATGTGGCCCGGCTCCTCTGGTGCGCGATCCTTAATCCAGATTTTTTAGTCTGTCGTTTCTTCCACCGCCCCGTGCAAGAACTTCCCACACCTAGGAAGCGGACATCGCAATCCTCAAGTAGCTGCTGCTTTTTATAAGACTGGTATAGCATTTTCGCACTCGCATGGAATTGCCACTTGTGATCAGTGGCCTAGCAAGTCCTCACTGTTAAGGGGAGCCCTGTGAGGAGAAAAGTGCCGTTGGTTTTGGGAGAATTCTGCGTTAATCTTGGTTTATCCATTGTTTATACTTGTCACCGAATAGAGGAAAAACAAAACAGAATCGAAACTGGGGCTTTAAAGTCATCGATATTTATTAATATGAAAGGGATTTTAGGGATGCAGTAAAAACGTTTTGTCTTAAAATGGACCACTCTTCTTTTTTTTCTTCTTCTTCTCTTTCTTTTTTGAAGATTACGATGGCTTATTCGAGGGTGTCTTCGGCACGATATTGGATCAGTGGTCCAGTGAAGGAAGTTCGAGCGAAGTTGCATAACTCATCAAATTGTGACCAGTGAACATGGTCGTATATCCCGGGGGATGGGGGTATTATATTGCAGTGTTGTAGTACTCGGTACTCGTACTCGAGTACTACTCGAGTACCATTTTCAGAGTACTCGTACTCGTACTCGGATGTCCAAGTACTCGTACTCGAACTACAGTTCTTGTACTCGAGCTGCAAAATACTCGGAACTCGACATCCAAAAATTGTATTCGAGCATCAAAGTGCTCGTACTCGATTAACAGTACTCGATAAAAAAAATCCTTTAAGTTAACTTACCACGCATGGCCGTTAAAATAAGGTACATGTACAAATGACTCCAATGACCCGATATTCGATACGGTTCTGACAACGAGAAGGCCGAACGTGGGACCATTAAAGCATATGACCCATTCGCCGTATGTGCGCGTACTTAACCAATGACGTACGCAAATTATATTGTGGTACTCCAGAATGGTTTCGCGATTTACTTGGGTTCCTGGGTTCCTGGAACTGAAAATTTTAACAACGAACCCAGCACACAGAAAATCACAGGTATGTGAATAATTGAGTCTGGAAAATAGACTTCGCCGCGCTGTGCACGTTGTGTCAACTGCTGCAACGCACGTGTAGTGACCATGACACTGCTTGCCAGATCACTTGTTCTTGTAGCCATGCCATCTGCATTCGGTGTTTCTTTTACACAGTGGCAGGTCTTAAGAGTCTCTAAATGAAGATAAAACTACTTTTGAATTAGAAGTACTTGTACTTGTACTCGTACTCGGAAGTGCAAGTACTTGTAGTTGTACTCGGAAACCAGTACTTGTACTCGGCTGGCAAAGTACTCGCCCTGTCTTTGTACTCGGAAGTCAAAGTACTCGGCAGTACTTGGTACTCGGAAAACATTACTCGACTACAACACTGTTATATTGAACCCCAGCCCAAGCCGACTTTTTCGTGGTAACAAAAACATTAAGGCGGATTTTTCGTAGCATCTAAAAAGGAAGAACTGAAAAGGCCAAATGAGCTGTTTTGATGTAATATTCCGCAGGAATGTAATACATGGTAGATATTTACATATATCATGAACATCGCCCCCATATCAGAAGCCCCTCCTCCGTGTTTCAAATTTTAATGGCAAGGCAGGCCATACCCCTACCTCTCCCCATTCCCAATCCTCGCCTCCCCCCCCCCAAAAAAAAATTCCGGCACAAATTTACGCCACTGTCAGTCACAAACCAAAGTTAAACGGAATCTGTAAAACAAGTGTTGTAAATGATGATTTTGGAACTCGTTTTAACACATGTCCCGAGTAAGTCAATATTGTTGAATAAAGTACGTGTTCTCAATAGAGGTTATGTCTTGCTGGCGTCTCCATCGTGTTTCGTAGGTTGTTTTTGTTATTTCAGTTTAGTTACAACGAATGCACAAAAGGATTTACTCAAGCGTATCCCAGTGCAAAGACTTTTGGGTGAACCCTCGCGAATAGGTCAGAAATATGTCCACCATGCTATATTATTAAAGTTACTGAAAATATTCTACATTAGAGAGTCCTGAGAGCCATGGAATTGGGGAATTGAAGGAATATGAGCAATTTGGATGCAGTAGGGTCCGAAAGTGGCACTATTTAGCTGTTTTGCAACGGGATGCATTTTCAAAATGGCTGCTTTTCCTGCAGTGAATTTCCCTTCATTTTAGGGGTCGTCTGCTATGGTTGAGAATTTCTGAAAAATTCAGCGATCAACCCACTAAGAATTAAAAGGAAAATGAAAGAAGATATGTCAAATACAATTTTTCTGTCCAGCATGGAAACCTTTGATAGTTTTGAGTATTTTTAAAATAAGTTTGAGATGAAAAGATTTATCAGTGGTGTGTATTTGAATTTATTGACAATGATGGCGGCCATGTTGTTTTGGTGGGGATTTAAAAAGTACATTTTCCTCTTTTCTCTGTAAAAAGTTCAAATTGAGGCAAAATACATGTCAAAACATATAATTTTCACTCTGGTACTTTTGAATTCCAGGTTTTTATTGAAAAAGGAACAGAAAAACAAGCACTGTGGTGTAAACATTTACCGGTGAGTGAACCATAATACAACATAGTAAACACTGAATCAATCACCGTATAGTTTCTGCTTACTTGCTTTCATCTTGTTTTCATTGAGATGGGAAACGGACACGGCATCTTTTGTTAGATTAAAACAAGTAAATCCCAATTTTCTGCTTGTAAAAAGTTAATAGTGACTTGTGATAAAATCGAGGACACAGAGGGTGGGCAGCATGTCTCGGGTGAAGAGTTTGGTTTCAATGATAGAGGGGTCTGTTTTTCCACAGTAATTAGCACTCGGTCAAAGGTAGACATAGCAAGGGCCCACAAGTCGCAGTGTTACGTAATAAGTTGACTGTTCTCAAACAGAAGGGGTATCTCGGATCATAAAGGCGGTTGGCCAAATGATACCCCTGTGTGCGTATAATATTTTAGATAAGCGACCGCTATGAAGCTGTGAGCGTTTTTGCCATTCTAAACCCTCGGCATATGAAGCAAACTATAGGACAGAGAGAACCTCCCCCCCCCGCCTTTGTGTTGGTCATTGATATACTGGTATCTCAGGAATTCTTTTCAGACATCTAGGGGGGTGTGTGTTAAGTAACAATACGTTGGAGTGTGTATTGGAATTGACCTTGGGGGTACCCCTCTGTCCCATTTCGTGCCTGTATAACCAACCTTCGGGGCTATAATTTGCAATAACCCGTATGAAGGCAAACCACGGTTCACAACCATGCACAAAGCATAACATATATGGTGCTCAACCAACCATGAAAACTTCACCTGTGAAATTAGGCTCCTGTAACATTCGGGCTTTATTTTCCTGGAAAAAAAACCTCCTTGTTCACAAGTTCGACCCAGGATTCGTACCCACGTCCCACTCATCACAAACCATTATGCTGTAAACGCTTGACTACCGCAGTTCACACAAATTAGTGGTGTTTTTACTGTTGAAAAACCGATGAACGGCTGCAAGGCGAGTCTAATATTGCATTGGACATGCGCATATATCAATACATACACGACCACCGTGGTGGTTTTGCTTCATTTGTGTGGTTGCATATTCGGTTTGCCTTCATGATGGCGTCTTTGTCCAGTTCACTGCGATACTTGGTGCCCGTTTTGATTGCTGCCTACGCTGTGTATTACTGGTACGTGTTCGCCCGTCTGAAGTACTTCACTGGCGATGTTGATTTGAAGGGGAAGACTGTCATCATAACAGGTATGTTGATCCTTGAACCCAGATGACTTCCAGATGAAACGAGATATGGGACGGAGAGTAACCTCCCACACGCACCCTTGTGTTGGTCATTGTTTGATCGGAATCTCAGTAATTCTTTACAGACATAGGGGGATCTGTATCTGCAAAGCATCCTGGGGACCCATCACACCAACTGCATTAGGTTTACGCCTCATTTGGGGAGATTGACGCCAAATTGAAAACAACCTTTCGATGAAAATATTGCCCGACTGCCTCCTTGAATGCTGACACTGATGTTGCATTGACCACCGATTGTGGTATGTTGTTCCAAACCCTAACTGTTCTGGGGAAGAAGGTATTGTCAAAAACCTTGCTATGAGAACGGATTTCCAATTGTTTTGTTTTGGGTTTTTTTTGGTGGGGGGGGGGTGTATGACCCCTGGACTCTAACAGTGAAAAGTAACATTTGGAGTGAGGATACCATCAGACTGAACATCGACCAACTTATTGATTATCTGGAATATCGTCTTTATGAATTTCGGTTGTAAAGACACTCTGAAATTGCTGATTTAATAAATTGCCTTTCGCTTTGCAGTCGCTTATGATGTGCTCGCCATCTTTCAGATCAGACACTCCAACATTTTCCTTCTGAACCTTCTTAATGAATGACCAGAAGGTTTGGGGATTTGCCTTAAAATTTTCGTGGAGATATGAATTTAGATACTGAGTTCTTGCTTTGCGGAGATGATTTTTCATAGCCTTGTGAGATTGTCGGAAGGCTTACCAATCTTCTTCCTTTTTTCCCTTTTTTGCTTTCCTGTAGAGACGTGTTTTTCTTCTGTATTCTCTTTTAAGATCATTGTTGAACCATGGTAGATTATATCTACTTGATGTGAACTTGTGGGGTACATGCTTTTCCAAAAGATCAAGCATTACCTGTTGGATGTGCTTCCGTTTAAAATCTGGTAATTTACCTTCTGTGTTTGCTTTTTACCTCATGTAAACTTTCCTCCTGAGTTGCTTCTTCCTCTTTGGAGTTACATCGACGTCGACTGAAACCATGTCGTAGTCAGAAATTCCTTCTACAATCTCAATGTTCTTAATTACAATCTGGTTATTCAAAAGAAGATCAAAGATATTACGTGCATCTCCCTGTGACGGACTAAGCTCTTTGACACGTTGCTTGAAGCCATTCAGTAACCATCTTTATGAACTTATCTCCAGCCATCTTGCTGTAGCCTTGTGATCCGGTAATAGTGTAATTATTCCTGTTTTTATTTGGCAGGTTAAAATCTAACAAATTAACAACAACATTAGAGTTTATTTTCCCTTTAAATACAGCCACAGATTTCGTCAGCTCGTCAATTTGTAGACCAAGTTTGTCGATAATATGTTCCAATCACGACTGCTTTGGATTTGCTATTTTTGGTTTCCGTCCATATAACTTCACAGTTACTATCCATGTTGGAACATTCATTCATTGAAACTGCCTGGTCCCCCCCCCCATCCTGTGGTGTTTTGTATCTCTATCCTTCCTAAAGACTTTGTAGTTAGATTATATTTCGCCACTCCCAATAGTTGAATTAAGCCTGTACCACAAATAGTATCAGGTTGATTCACCTTTATGAGGACTTTTAGATCAGCAACTTCCTCCGCGATTTGCAATACAGCACAGTCAATGGATTTGCATTGCAGTTGGCCTCCCAAGTACCGTTGGCTGACAACCATCTACTGTTCAAAATCAATAGACGAAAGACCAAAATTAAGAACCGAAGCAAATAAAAGACTTAAAAAATGACGAGAACGAATTAAAAACACGTCCTCCCCCGATGCGTGCTCAAACCACTATGTGTAGGTAACAATAGTCTGGAGTGTGTATAGGGATTGGACATATAACTTGGGGGTAACCCTCCGTCCCATATCTTGCAAGGTATATCCGAGGGGTGCAGTGAACTAACTTCATTGAAAACAGTGTAAGATCAGCAAAGTCCAGGTTTCTGTAGCATGGATGCCAACAGCACTGGGGATTCTCAAACAAACAAAAATTCAACTTTCGTCCCATCCTTAACTTTTCCTTTTCTTTTCAATTTTTAGCGGGTGTTCCAATTCTGTTTTAAAGTACATATATTCGCATAATTCTCCCTGGCTAGGTATAGTTTCTAGACCTGCAAGCGGCCATTTTTTCATATGCCATCCTTCAAGTGTCTTAAGGTACTGGCGACCATTCTTCGACCGCTAGTTTTATCAACCCTGCCCTCCGAGACAAAAGCCCTGAAACCAGGAAGTTGATTCTGCCCAATTGTTCACACACTCCCAAGATTTTTTTTTCGGCCAAACAATCCTTTTCAAAAGAAATTGTCAACTGTCAATGTTCATGCTAGTGAACTCAGCAGAACTTACCAGTGAGCCTTTTGCGAGTTAAACTTTGGGTAAAATCTGGTACACTGAGTTGTCTGATCGCACATAATTTGAATTCCCCTGACTATTGGCGTTGTTGCTATACCTCGTGATTCTGAGCAAGCTTTTGCATAGCAACCACCACTTCTGGAATGGACTGGTTCCTTTGTGCCCTTCTTTTCCATTGAAAACAACATATTAAGGGAAGGCGTCTCTCGTGTAATTAAGGAAAACTTGCTCCGAATCACAAGGTTGGTATAGAGGGATCCCAATACGACACTTTTAGCGTCGGTTTGTGCACTTCCGCGTTTGAAAACGAGGCTGTATGTGTCAGCTTCAAATCTAAATACGATCAGACGATTGAAAGTAAGGAGTCAAGACACAAAATACATAAATTATGTTAAATTCAGACTTTTCAGGCTCCAAACACGTCAAATCAAACAAAAAATAACGGCAATTTACCGCGAACTAATCGCGTACCTGCGATGGTTGTGTATCTGCATTTGCAGTGGGCGTGGTTTAAACTGAAGTGGCATCACTTACGAACCGGATGCTGCATTTACTGTGCCGACTCCGCGGGCGCGCGAGAGGAAGTTCAACATGGAGTGC
>NW_019091438.1:717668-729495 GCF_001949145.1 Acanthaster planci
ACATATACAAATATTATTTTATGTATTATGAAATGTGATTCCAACGCAGTCATGGTGAGTACACTCTCGTGTCTCATTAATAGCCGTGTTTTTTAGCCGTTGTTTTATTTCATTTTCAAAGGGCATTTCTGTATACTTTTTCAATTTTTTTTTCAAATGTGAATTTGGATATTTATGAATAAGAGTGAGATGCAACTTGAGGAAAAATCTCAATGCTCCAGCAATTTCAACACTAATTTGCTTCGGTTCGGATTTTTTTGCTGTTTGTCAAATATAGCATTCATGCGCGTAAAAAAGGTGGGAGGCTGCAGAAAATAAATTTTCAAGTGAACGGAAAAATTCAATTTTCTTGCCATGTTGCCAGATTCAAGTAGTCGAAGTAGATGCTGCTCAGTTGGATGGATCACAACAAACACCATTTCAGGTTTATTTGACCGGTACAACGAACAGACTTTTTAAGTGGTGAGATTTTCTGGAATTTTGACATGAAAGCTGTAGCCTTAAATCTAAGATAGAGTTAAAGATGATTAAAGGGACCATGTTAGGATTTATATGACAATGATTACATGACGCACTTAGTGATTTACAGGTTGCGATGACTTTTCACTTCCTTTGTAGCAGTGAGAAGGAGAAATTTCCGGAGTTGTAGACTTGTCAGTGACTTAAAAGGGGTAGCTACCCTTATCCACGCTTCGAGTATCCGTGCAGACTTCAGCCCTATCAGTGGGGTGCCAGACCTCGGTGGCTGTGGGTGCAAGTGTGGGGCAAGGCAGAATCGTGTTGGTGCAAATGATCCTTCATTATACTGGGTTATGAAAACGAAAAGGTTGATCGCCCTGTCGTGATATGCAGTCAAATTTGACAAGAATTCGGTAAAAGTTGACTAGCTCTTCAGGGTCAGCTGGGTACGACTGGAAATTAGTCAACCTGACAAGATTTTTTTCCGTCAGTTGATTGATATTTCAAAAGGCATCGAACCCTTGGATTGCCGCTAACAAGTCAAGCGCTCTTCTAACTGAGCTTCCATGCAACTGGCCGAGAGAGCAAGATTGTTTTATGTACGTCCGTGCACCCAATTTATAATTGTCCCAACCTTCCTACAACTTGAAACGCATGCGCAACGGTTCAGATACGCCCATTTTATTATAATTACCCTTAATCCTAATTACGCCATCGCCAACATTCTGGACCACATCAGCTGAAGGCGCCTGGGTCTCCCAGCATGGTCCACCCCACCCTACATCCGCCAACTATGGCCCAGTTTCACCTTCCAAATTGTCATTGGCTCTACCTTTTAAGGATTTGATCAACGTGGGTGGAGTCTATGGGGTCAAATGTTCATGGGTGAAAATGTTCTTTCGGGCATAGCTGCCAGGAAGTGTTTTATCCTTGAAGTGTACATTTTAATTAGCAGTCTTAAAAACTCTTTCATGTACAGACTTAATTATTATGTCAGCCAAATATTATTGTTTGTTTCAAAACACGGCGTTTGGAAAATAACAGAAAACCCTCTTATGGCAATGAAAGCGAGGTGACGGATAAGCTCGGTACAATAAGCTTGGTGTATTTAAAAATGGCAAGGCCATTCGAGAAAAAAGGACGCGATCGTGAGCATGTATGTAGAGCGCGTTTGAGCCTGCATTAAGCGGCACTAATTAGGCCGTCCGTGTGCGCGTAATGTTTCCCAATGACCTCTGACGAGCTTCACCGTAAAGGATATCACGGAAACACACACACGCCAAACCAAGATCTATAAAGGAAGAACTGCAATTATTATTAAACCTTTTAATTAAGTTTTAATTGTAATTTGGAATAGAGCCCGGTCCGTAAAAAGAATTTAGGACACAGATCTTACAACGACCAAAACCGTTTTCGCACTTCTTATAGAATGTGCACAAGTATTAAGAATACCTTGATAACTTTGTTCTGGCAAGTACCTTATTTTAAATAACTTATTTTAAACCAAACATTTAAAGGTGGTGAAATAATTTGTAGAAAAGTATTTAGAAGGTTAAAGTTTGAAATAAAAGCCTTGCGGTGACACAAGATTGCTTCCTACAGAAGTCATAATAGATAAAGATAAAACCGCTAATACACCCTCAAAAAGTTGACTGAGCGCTGTACAGTAAATGGTACAAAGGCTACGTACGTGTACATAGTTATAAAAGAAAAAAAACATTCTAAATAGATATTCTTAAAAAAACCTCTTTTATATTCAAATTGTTCATCTATATAAGGGGTTTTAATATAATATAATATTTAATATAATAATATTATATAATATTTAATATACTGAACATACTCTTGTTGGAAAATTCATATCACAAATATCTTAGATGCATTCAAATGGCTGTAAATGATCAGCGAATAATTAAGAACATGATTTGATGGAAACATTACAGAATATTTCCATCAAACAATTTTGTTCAGTGTTTCATATTCCATGCAAACGACAGAACTTGCTAATCCTGGTCGGCATGCGAGCCGCAAATAAAAAATGAATACATTCCATCTTAAGCAGAAGGTGATTTTGTTAACAGGTCCTCCCTAGAACCCCTGGCATGAGGTCAAGGGGCAAACGATGCAATGCAGTTTGCTCCAATGGGTCACATATTGTACATGCACTGTACTAGGGTAGGTCTGACGATACCCTGGGCCAACTTGGGAATACCCTGGGAATGGGGAGGGGGAAACCGTGAGCTCCTGTCCTCCAAAGGAGGAAATTTTTATCCATTTTTGTTTTTTCAATATAAAGAGTATGATGATTTCTGGGCTATTCCATTTCCTCGCCTCCCTTAAACTTAGCCCCACCCCTTCAAAAAGCCACAAAGGTTAATGCAAGCCCCCCTTCCTGACAAAAATTAAAACAAACAAATTTGGTGAAATTCCCCCTCCCTTTAAAGATCCCCCAATTCACCTAATTCTTAAAGATTTCTCCTCCTACAAAATTTGATACCACTGAAAAGTGTATTGCAGGGTCCACAAATTGAAGTCAGTGAATGGATCAATAACGAAGTTGGCTGGTTAGTTTTCCTAGCAGTTCAGTCCAGTTGCTTCGCAGCTGACTTCCCACAGTCTCTGGGCAAGCTCATCATCCTGAGCGAGTGCTGACGGTGCCGTCTCTTGACAGTTGTCAAAGTAGCTCCCAGAGAGGTATGGTATCGAGTCATCCAGGGCGCAGTGGAGGGTTGTCTGGGCTCCCGCCTCTTCATCAATGAAAAATAGCCTGTTGGACAAAGAATACAGAGGAAGTATTTAGGCAATAGAAATGCTTCCTACTGTCGACTATGGATGGTACATACAAAGTTCTTTGCTCGTTTTCATACAAGATCTAACGTTCTCAAGCACAAATGTGTCGACGACGGAAAACACAGCTTGGTACACAAGCCGAAACAAATTATTCAAAAGGGACAAAAAGACTTGAAGATCACCCATTGCTTGGGAAAAAGCCTTCAAATTGAATGCTTCAACTTTTTCTGGTTTACCTACCAGCTCATTGCTGATGACCGCTTCCCCCAAAATTTGCCCCTCTCCCCTTCAGAAAAAACATCCTCTAAAGCCTATAATCCCAACAGCAGCCACAATTCAAAATATTTATTTTCTGTTTTGGAATTGAAAATGTAACTCTGTGACAAACACTTAAGAAACTACATAAACGAGGAGAGTTGGCTCCAACGGAACTTTTCAACACCAAAGGGGCCTGTGAACTTCACTAAAATTAATGCTCTCACCAAAAGAAGGGACGGCAGAAGAAGTGATTGATGGTTGTGATCCAGTCCACGGGCATGTCACTCCAGATAGGGGTGTAAATGACGCCGGGGTGCAGGGATACTGAAGTGATGCCGGTGGATTCCAGTCGCCGAGCCAGCTCTCGGGCGAAGAGCACGTTGGCCAACTTGCTCTGAAAGTAACTTCTCAGATGTGGGTACAGGACTGGGCTTCCATGGCTGCCACTGCTGCTATGATCCCCACGGGTCAAGTCCAGTGGGGAGAACACCCATTCGTGTCCAATGGAAGAGATGGTGATTACTCTGCTAGGGGCGCTCTTCCTGAGCAGGTCCAGGAGGAGGTTGGTGAGGAGAAAGTGGCCGAAGTGGTTGATGCCAAAGATAAGGTGAAAGTTGTCCTTGGTGACAGCACCCTCTCTGGCAAACCCAATCCCTGGTAAGAAAAAAAGAGTTGGTCAAACTTGATCTGGTAAAATTGGGAAATACAGTTGTAAGTGGGAAGTTGGGTGGGGTGGATTTAACAGGGGTTTCACCTAATGTAGTTAGTTATCCAGCTGATGCAACGATTGAGAAACCTCATCAACTCTCACCTGCATTGTTGATGAGTATGTCCAGTCTCTCTTCACTCTCAAGAATCCCACTGGCAAACTCCCGGACGGACTGCAGGCTGGCCAGATCCAAGTGGCGCACCTCAACCTCGGAGTTGCCCGTTCGCGCCTTGATCTCCTCGGCGGCATCTTGGGCCTTCTGGAGGCTGCGACAGGCCAAGATGACTCGGGCCCCACGCTGGGCCAAGTCCAGGGCTGTGACTCTGCCAATGCCAGAGTTGCCTCCTGAATGTTTCATTCCGATTTTTTTTAATTAATTTTACAATCAGTGACTGTAAAGAACAACCTTTAGGCTATAAAAAGCCCCGGTTTCTGGTCAGCAGGCACTTTGCCATAGACCTGTGCGTCAGCAAGCAAAAAAGTTTTTAATTTGGAATAATATGATGTCTAAAAGCTGCCAAACTTAGTTGATAGACTGGAATCCTGCTACTGCGTAGTGTTCATGTGTTTTAGAAGGGGTACGGTTGAGTAAAATGTACAGTAAAGTAGTCCCTCAAGATCCCCATATACAGGTAATTTTGTAGCGGTCCGGTCCTTCTGCAGTTGTCAGGTGGGTGGAGATTCGTCCGCCAATTAAGAAGGATAGGAGGGGCAAAACCAGGCAAAAATGGACTGGAGGCGACTGTGGCTTGATTCCCTTCGATTTATTCCCAGGTGTCAATCAGCAATGAAATTGTAACCAGAAAGACAGAGGACCTACTATTAATGAGTGATGGCTTACGTGTACATCGTAATAAACATTACATTCGCTATGTCCATGATAAATTCACACGACGAAATGTCTCCGTACAATCATAAATTCTCTTACCCTGATGTCTAAAAGATTGCCCAAATTGGTATGAACTCTAAAGCCAACGGAAATTTAGGGCTTAGGTTATCCCACACGGAGCCATGTTGCTGTGACTGCCAGCCCACCAAGGTGCAGGTCTCAAACGTGGGAACTGTTACTGAGAAAACCCAGAAACTTCTCAGGTCCTGCCAAAATGTAATACAATGTAAGCAACTTCCGGCCGAAGGGCGTGGCTTAGAGATACATGTAATTTAGTCTGCACACGGCAAGGGACGCTCGTACTCACACAATGATCTTGTGCCAGAGACCAGCAGGTCAGAGTTCATATTCCCATCAAAAATTATTATCTCACCGGGGAAACCCCAGATCCCTACATTTATTCGGGGACTCTTTTTCAGATGACGTCATTTCTGCATTATACATGTACACTTACTGTACATCTGGGAACCAGACAAACGAGGTGGTCTTATGTCCTGTGTTACATCTACAAGCTGGAAATGCTTTTAAACAGTAAATAGCGAGGGGGTCAGTCTACTTCAGTGTTGGTAGTAGCAGAACCTACAAGGACATGTGCATGTATCATTTCTAGGAAAAAAAAGCGGGGACAAAAAACAAAAAATTGCATCGCCGCACCACTTTTGGAGCCGACCCATGACTTGAAACCAGAGACTCTATTTTTTGGGCCTTGGGCTACATCCGAATCTGTTGTCTAGAGCTAGGTCTAGGTCTTCGCTCCATTGGAAATGCTTGGAGACACGTAGACAATAGACCTAGCTGTAGTTCTGGAAGCCTGTTTTGGACAGTCTTACTTTTCAATCATGACCTTTAACATCAGGCATGATGACAAACACAAACTGAAAGTATTATTCAGAGGAGGCTGTCCAAGCAAAGTGCTACAACATGTGCTTGGTAGTACCTAAAACCAGCTGCTGAATAACTTCAATTTACATTTCACAACTAACAATTTAATTTACCAGATGTTGGTCAACACCCAATGCAGTGACAGTTTAGAAGGTCGTAGGAAGGGAATTGTTTTCCTATTGTATAAAGCTTCCAAACCATCCTTTTTGATAGAACATGTTCAGTGCTGTGAATTTCTTGAGACCTCATCAAATAAAAATGTTAAAATCTTCATCCTTGAGGTCAGTTTTATTGTTTCACTATGACTGGCCCTAACTGGATGACCCGATCACAGAAGAGTACCCTTGGCATGGCTGTTTTGATTTGAGGTCAGAATCGTAGCTGCATTTTTAGGCTGTGTCTATCCAAACTTAATTGGGTAGAAAAAAGACAACGATATTGTCGTGTGGATGAATTTGGCCACACGGGGATGTTTTGTTGTTGCTTGTTCTTCTTCTTGTTGAAAAATGATATCGCCATGGTGCCACAAATCAATTTTTATGATCGTTTCTGGGTGGAACAGCAAAACTGTGAACACAGCCCATACGATACAGCATATACATGTATTTGATGACAATGTCTAATGATACATGCATTTGATATTAATAGTTGGTTTTTCATTTAGAGCTGCAAAAAATTATAAGGGGGCCTCTGGAGACCAAAATTTATTGATTGTTTTAGATTTAACTGATTATTCAAACATCCAAAATGCAAACACCTATAGGAATGTTTCAAACCACCATTGGATTTCATTTTTTTTTATTCTGTTTTCAATAATGCTGATATTGTGATTGCTTCTTGAAAAGCCAGCTTTGGACCCTATTATGCAAAATTGAAATACATGTACATACATGTTGGAAAATGTGCAACACCGTCTTAGGGTAAACTAACCATCTAAACATTCCTAGTCTAAAGGCTACGTGTCTATATAACTCAATAAGGCCAAAAAAAAAAAGACTCCGGTTTCAGGTCATGGGCTTGGTCCAAAAGTGGTGCGGTGATATGTTTGTTTTTCCCCTCTATTTTTCCTTAGAAGTGATGTACATGCACATATACTTTAGAGCGCATGGCCTTGTTACTATGAGAAGTGTGAATTAACAACTTTGAATAAGTAAAAAGACCATAAAATATGATGAGAGGCAATGGTTTCAGTCATCTCACTCAACCATGAGGCTTCTATTCTTAGCAAGATTGAGTTTGTTAAAATACGATAGCACAACCACAACGGAAAAATGAATTGCGAAAAATAAATGTTCAGCTCCAGTTCCGGTTTTGAATGAAATTCTCCTGAGGTAGCAGTATTTGACATTCTTTGCACATTGCTTTCTGCTTTAGCTTAGAGGAAACAAGTTGCACGTTAAATATGAAAAAAAAATGAAAACAATTCAGCTCCAGTCAAAATGAAATTAAAATTCTCATGAGGTAAATGATATACTGTGCACATTGTTTTCTGTTTTAGCTTATAAGAAACAAGTACCATATGAAATATTGGGGAAAATTTCAGCTCAGAAAATAAAATCTCCTCTTACTCTAATCTACAAGTACCGGTACATGTACCTTTGTTCTTAGCAAGTGACGATGCATGAGTCGTTAAATGTACGGCTTTCATCACGCGATGTCCATCGCCACTGCATGCACTGCATGCGTATATACCAATACTGCCTCACCGACACTGAAATAGGCTGGCCCCTCATGGTTTGTTGCTTAAAAGCGTTTTCAATTTGCATAGGTACATGTAAGCGGGACATAAGACCACTTCCATTGTCTGGTTCACAGACGTGGGCCTGGCTCTGAATCAATTGTCTATGGCCGGAAATTTCACCGAGTATTTGGCAGCATCCACAGCCAGTTCCCATACATGTAGAATCATGCATAATATCAAGCTGCAGCCAACTGATTCGGACACGGCCTTCGTGTAAAGATACACGAATGATGTCATCTGATTCTTTCACCGTACATATCACTCAACCCCATCCATCAAAAACCATTTAAAATTACGCAGAAGCAGAATTCCTGCCGATCAAGTAAGTTTGGCAGCTTTTGGAAATCATATTAGGACTATGCAAAATAAAAGGCTTCTTTATTTTGCCAACTTGCAGGTCTAAGGCGACACACGCAGTGACCAGAAACCAGAGACATTTTTTTGCCTAAACTATGCCAGTCTTGAGCAGTAAAACACATTGTTAGCTCACAATCACATCAATTTTCATGGAATTGTACACAAAAGTGTTAAACTATCCACTGTTCCATACTAGAAAGTAGAAGGCGCGCGGCGGTTGTCAGGTTATGCTGGGGGATATCTTATTGGCAAGATTTGTTTCCTTATTAAGAAAATAGCAAAGCGATTTTTTTTCTGTGAACAAGATTGAATATGTACATGTAATTCACTAACACTGTTTCCTTGCTATTTGGCCTGTGTGGCATAAGTCATGTGCATAAGCATGCTAAGTCACCTGCCAGATGACGGTCTGCAGACATGGCAGACTCGGAGCAGACGACATTTTTACAAAATCAAACAAAGCTCGAAAACAATACACTTGCCTGTGATTATGACCGTTTTTCCATTCAGTATAGCGTCGCCTTTGTAATGCTGACGACTAGTGATGAATTGCCAGTAATAGACACTGTAAAGTGCAGCTAAAAGAGGCAAAATCCTCGTCCAAAGAACTGACAATTCTACCATGGTCAAACATGACTCGAAGTCGAACTTACTTCGTCACGTGCAAGTGTTTGTGGCCACATGTCACTCATTAACGAGCGCCCCCAAGGGTTCCAAAAAGAACAAACAGTACGGAGCGCCTAAAAGCCACAACGAAAAATTTAATTCAATGTTGTACAGGAGCGGTGCATGTATTGGGAAAAAGAATCGCCCAAGACCAAAACACACAAGACATAACAGATGTAGCAGCCAAATAAGGATTTATACTGAACTAAATTCCGGACTGGATATTGGAACGTGTCTGTTTTTACGGGGCTACCCTGGGGCACCCTGTTTTCCTTTTAGAAATCATTCTCCTTTGGAAACCTCGAGAAAAGTAACTTTTATTCCGGATAGGAACTTCATCGTTTCATGAATTTACTTTTGTTTAATTAAAAGACCCCAGTTCGTGATCCCCCCCTTCCAAAGAATTAACCAGCATTTTTTAATCTTGTACGTTCATTATGGGAGGCTTGTTTGGGAGAATGATCCGTGCTTAATTAATGTACTTAAATCTGGATGTTTATACTTTTTAGCTGTTTTCACGTGCATCTCAAAAAGGGGTGCACAAGGGCATGACCCTCTTTTGGGGAGAAGCCAACCAGTAGCAGACTAACAAGTCACAAAAGATTCTAAGCCATTTTCATGGAAATCAACAATTCTAACGCTTTTATTTGTTCTATTGTTTAATGGTTCCCTCTTTTCTTTTCATTGCCTGTTTTTCGTATTTTTTCAACCCCCCCCCCTACTCCCCGCTTCTTCCATGGCTGCATTGGCTCCCTACGAGCACGCCAGTTTTATTGCAACGGCGATTTGGGTTGCACTAATTATTCTCTTGATCCTCGGTTTAGTTTTAATTTTCTTGGTCACACGAATTCATATATAATTTTGTAGCGTAGCGTCTCGGCAGATCCATAATGATCATGTTAAGAACTAAGATTCAGATAGCCGTAACGGAGCAGTTGATACATTTAGAACGTTTCAATTAATGTGAACAGGGACTTAAGGGAAGTACCTTGGCAGCTCCTACCCGCGAAAAAAATGGTATGTTAATTAAGGTTCAGAATATATAAATGATTAAAAAATTTGATAACATTTTGTGACTTTAATTGTTTTTATGAAAGATAGCACGACGAAGGGTCAAAGCACTGAATTTTCAGTAGGGTCATAGGGCAAAGCGATGTGTAATATTCATAACTGTAGTGCGATTTTTTTTTCCAGAATCTTCTAGATCGAGCTTCATTCCAGCCTTTCATTCAGGCTTCAGTTTCATAAATTTGTTCCACTAAGTTAATGACTCTCCATCTGCTCCGTTACACAGCAACATAATGTCAAGCC
Organism: Acanthaster planci; assembly: GCF_001949145.1. Next base: position 727,731 of record NW_019091438.1, read on the forward strand.
AAAAGTTTCCCAAGTCCTTACTTATTTTTGGTTCAACAGTAAACATTTGAAACTACCTGTGGCCACCGTTAGACACTGACACGATCATTATAATGGGCGGTGCTTCAGAAGAAAAAACAGATAGTGAGCTTACGTACGTCGCAAGTGATAAAACCTATAAAAAGGTATATAAAGCTATATTAAGGTAAAAGACAGACACGAGAATTTGCTGGAATGAAGCCACTCTTTTCACACGGCAAGGCTCCGTCGCAGTGACTCCAACCCATCAAGTTCATGTCCAGTGAGCACAGTGTAGCTTGGACGTCCGTGAGAAATGTTGAATATAGTCATAGTTCTGGCAATATGCACAGCCCCATTGGCTGCGCTGTACTGGCGGCACTACAGGACCCACATTGCTTGTCGGCGGTACTGCAAAAGTAATGCTAACCTAGAGGGGAAAACGGCGATCATAACAGGTATTGGGCACTATTTTTGAACCACCTCATTGTACGCAATCCAAACAAATAATTCCTTTCTCTGAAAAAAATACATCTTGAAAAAAAAAATAATACATCTTGAAAATCCTTTCTCTGAGTTAAAAAAAAAAGGAACATGGTCGTCCATTATGTGTGAAGTTTTTGAACAACTGCCGAACTGGACTACCGTAATCTGTGCTATTTTTTGCAGATTAAAACAACATGTTGCTGGGTAGAAAAGTTTACTCACCCTGCCAAGTTCCTTGTTCTCTCTTGATACACATTACAGAAGCGTATATAGGACATGACTAAAAAACCTTTTTAGGTTAGGTATGTCATGCGAAATATTATCCAGACGGATCCAGCATTTGTAATTCGACACCGCATTCTTAATTCGACAGGGGCCAGTTCAGGTATCGGCAAAGCGACGGCCCTGGATTTGGCCCGACGAGGCGCCCAGGTCATCCTGGGCTGTTGCGATCTCCAGCAGGCCCAAGATGCCGCCGAGGAGATCAAGGTACGCACGGGCAACTCGAAGGTTGTGGTGCGCCACCTGGATCTAGCCAGTCTGCAGTCCGTCCGGGAGTTCGCTCGCAAGACCATCGAAAGTGAAGAGAGACTTGATATTCTTGTTAACAATGCAGGTGGGTATACTAAACAAAAGCAGCAGATTTAAGAACACTTGTGCTAAAGGGTGATTAATAGTACATGTAATCCTATTTTTGAGACTCGAACCTATTCTTGGCAAGTTCTGGCAACCCCATTTTCTTATACCTGATCAATCAGAACATCTGCTCTGCTTTTTACACTTTATTTCCGAGTTCATGGATGAAATATGGAGGTAGCTGCTGATCAGCTACAGACAAAGAACAGTTGATTAGACAGGCCAAGTCTAAAAGAAATGTGAACACTTTCAGTCCAATTATAGTGTATGTAATCATCCGAGAACACTAACTATGTAGTTTGTACTACTTTTGATGGAAGGGGCCATACTAAGAAACGACGATCTCTTGTGCACAGGAAAAATTACAATGTCTAAAAAATTTTTACAGAGCACTAAAAATTCCATTACAACTAGTAGCGAAACGATTTAATAGGATTTCCTAAAGAAAAGCCATACAATCTCCTTTTTCAACAGATACTATGTGGGAACTTTTAATGCTAATGAGCTGGCCATAAATTTTCGCTTGAATTAGTTGACTGCACCCATGTGGGGTATTTACTATGGTGCAGTATTTACGACAAACATTTCTCTCTCTCTCTCTCTCTCTCTCTCTCTCTCTCTCTCTCTCTCTCTCTCTCTCTCTCTC
>NW_019091438.1:729567-752428 GCF_001949145.1 Acanthaster planci
CTCTCTCTCTCTCTCTCTCTCTCTCTCTCTCCCTCTCTAAAAAAAAAAATTCACGTGGCTAACCCCCATAAAGTTGAAACGGTCTTCTGGCCATAGTCTTGAATTTCCAGAGAAAAACGCGGCGCTATTTCAGTCTGATTTTGCACAGTTTTCTATGGGCGCGCGTATTCGGTGTAGTGCAACCATTCATCTTCATTACAAAGACTGAGGAGAAAAATCCCTTGCTCAAAGCTACGGCGAAACTCCATGGTGAGTCAGTGAAATACTGAATTGGTTTTTTGTTTTTGTTTTTGGTTTTTTTTTGGGGGGGGGGGGTTTGGGGGGGTTGTTTTTTGTTTTTTTGTCGCTCTGCGTGGTATTAGATTGTATACACGCATAGAAATTAAGTAACGAAAGAACAAAACGAAAAACAAAACCAAAAGAATCCTGAATAAATAAAGATAGATACGAAGAAGGCATCGCAATCTGTGTTATCTACACGGCAACGGTCAAGTGGGAAGGGTCAATGTTCGAATCTGCAGCGACCATTGAAATTGTAAGACGGAAGGACAGAAAAGACTAAAATAATTCACTATAAATACGAAATAGATGAGAATTGAATAGGATGGTTTCTATAATTACACGGAGACGGTAAACTGGAAAATATCCACGGTGTAGGTCAAGTGGGAAGGGTCAACGGTTCGAATCTGAAGCGCGCATTGAAATTGTGTTAGGGAGAGTTAACGTAAAAAGACCAAACTTTGTTCAGAAGAAAATAAAGATATCTATCAGATACGAAGAGTTGAACCGCACGCTCTTTTTCATTTGCACGGTCAAGTCCGAGCAGGTCCAATTAGAAGCACGCGTTAAAATTGTAACAAGCTATGTGACCCAAAATAATTTAGAAAAACTAAACGAGAGATGATAAGAATTAAAGTCTAAAGTGCGTTGGTGGCGAAACATACACACCACGTCGTGAAGGAACTCCGCCTGAAGCACGACGCGACGCACAACAACGTGTGCTGTTTACTTCAAGGTGTTTATAGAGGGCGCCTTTACTGTTTTCTTTCATTTCCGTCCACCTTTCTTTCAAAGTACATGCTATTCGCTCTTTGGTGTTGATTTTTCATTGTTTTTATCTCATCGATTCATTAATTGAGATTAATTTCTGTCATATTTTATTGAAAAATGATAAAAGAGCAAAAGAAAATCCGAATATGTAGGAACTGCTCTCTCAAAATAAATGGAAACCGCAAGCTTAGAATTCATCACTCCCTAATTTCCAAGCCGATGATTTCTTTTGTTTTCTCTCATTTCCGTCCATCGCGCTTGCAAAATATATGCCCTGAGCCGCAGGCGTTGATTTTTTTGGGGGGGTTGTTTTATCCATTCCTAAAATAGAATCAGTTTTTGTCATATTTTATCGAAAAAAAAAGTGCAAAAAGAAAATCTGCGTATGTAGGTGCCCTCATATAATAAGTGTAAGGCCAGAATATCCGTCACTTTTTAATGTACCAGGCTGATCCTTGTTCGAATGTCCGTCCAATTTTTTTAAGACCGTTGATGAAGTTCCCATTTGTGGTAGATTTGTCACCTTATAAATATTTCTCTGTGGTCCGTGCCCTAAGTTTCCAAGTAGTTCTCCCCCTCCTCCAGACAACTTGTCTACAATTATACCACCGCAAGTTTGAGCACGGGTTTAGGTAGTTACCGTCCAGCCTGCTCTATATTATTACCCTCAGAATATTCAGTCTTCCTTCAGTTTACTTTTCCTCGTTAACTTCATCAGCATCACACTTTCAATGATATTAATCCGCCGACGTGTTTCTTAATAAAGCACTCATTCCTTCTACCGTTGTGACGGTGTCTTTTCTTCCTCGCTGTTTGGCCTCGCGCTTAATTTCTCATCAGATCCGCATGTTACATTTTTTGCAAGCACGTAATAATGATTGATGTATTGTATCTTAGAATGGATTCACAATAATTCGTAGAAAAATCACAATTAGATCAGGAAAAGCTAAAACATTGTTGTGGCTGACGTTAATGCTATATATTTCCTGAAGACAATGCTGATTAGTCGCGAAGCTATTTCTGATTACATTTGATTTTTAAAAAAAGGAAAAGAGTTTTCTTCAACAACCCAATCTTAATGAAAACACAAAGAAAGAATCCACGAAAAAGGACAACAGAATCATGGCCTGGTACCTATGGCATATACTGTGCAAGCACGGGCCGGGGGAAGGAAACGAAAGAAAACAGTAAAGGCGCCCTCTATAAACATCATGAAGTAAAGGGCTACAGCACACGACGCGTCGCGTCGTGCGTTGTGTCTTGCGTCGCGTCGTGCTTCAGGCGACGCGATGCACGACACGACGTACGACGCGACGCACGACGCGACGGGCCGACGGGAGGGGCGACGTTAATTTAGGCAGAGAAAAATGCAACAAGGAAAGGACCTAAGACAGCAGGATGCGACGGGCGACGGCACGACACGACGCACAACGCGACGCATCGTGTGTGTACAAACGAAATGGCAAGAAGGCGACGGTTCGACCTGACGGCACGACTCAAGGGAGCCGTCGTGCCGTCGCGTCGTCTGGTTGCGTCGCCTGGAAGGAGGCTAAAGAGAGAGAAATGTTTGTCGTAAATAGTACACCATACGTGCGCGTTTATACTGACATTTTAGACCTTTTCCGCTATGTTTGACGCTGCTCTAGGATGACTGCTCCATGACTTAGACGCGTACAAATTCAACACAGGGCTTCTTTTTCACTTTTAACACTACCCTATTCTAGTATGGCGAACCAGTGATGTGTCGATGTCAAAACATGAGAGTACATGGCCATGGGATTCCTGATATTTCATTCAAAGCAATTTAAATTTTTGCTCTACAGAGTACGTGTCGGCTTCGACTTGCGGTACCTGTGATGTACAGTTAACAACAAGCCCCAACCCCCTCCGTGCGTGCATAATTGGGGCGGCCCCTCAATTCAGTGATAACAGGGCATAACTGAGGGATAAGATCATCAAACGTGTTACTTTCGATTTTTTTGACCATTGGATTAACTTATTTCCACTTTATCCAGGAAGCATATGATACACCTTTTTTCATTGGATTCCCCCCCCCCATTTGGCATGCAGGAGTTCCTGATGTCGGTAACGAGAACCTTTTTACCAAGGACAATTTCCACCTCGTCTTCGGCATCAACTACTTTGGCCACTTTCTCCTCACCAACCTCCTCCTGGACCTGCTGAAGAAGAGCGCCCCCAGCAGGGTGATCACTGTGGCCTCTATCGCGCACAGCTGGGAGACTGTTCCCCTGGACTTGACCCGTGAGGACCTGTCCTACAAAGCGGGAGACACGACCGTGGACGTTGGGCGACGGCCCGGGGCAAGCCAAGACAGAGCCCGTGTCCTGTATCCGCACCTGCGCACCTACGGGCAGAGCAAGCTGGCCGGTATCCTCTTCAGTCGGGAGCTGGCCAGGCGTCTAGAATCCACTGGCGTCACCTCGGTCACTGTACACCCAGGGTTTGTCAACACCCCAATCTGGCAATACTTCAAATGCAACCTGTCCATGGCAGTGCTGTATTACACGATGTGGCCGATTATGTGGTGGGTAGATTCGGTAAATTAAAAAAAAATATTCCCGCCACAAATTGTTTTGCTTCGTGTATTAAGGGTCAGGGGCGGAGCGAGGGTTGGGGGAACTTTCATTGCAACGCATTTATGCGACTATTTTATCAGTATATTTGCTTGTCTAAAGTATCTATTAGACGAAGGCGAGTTTTAAATGATGCACACTAGTTACATTGACATACATGTACATGTAAATCAACGCACATGGAATATCCTCGATTAACTTAAAGTATACCAACTTACTGTAAAAATCAACTGATTGAAAGTGGCAGGATAACCAGCATGTTCCAAACATTTGTACTTCACTTGGACTGAACATGTTTGATTGGAATTGCTAAGACCCCACCAATGCTTTGAAACTATTCCTTGTCGGTTAGGGGTCAGCAAGCACATCTACATGTACATGTACATAATCGTAACAATTATGAAAACAGCGCAAATGTTCAGATTGATCATGATATGGAAAAGGAGTGGTTGTTACAGTCAAAGTGTTTGAAAACTTGTAACCGCAACTGTGAAAGTCGTAGTCGTATTGTTTTCGATGCCATTGGCCAGCTTATTGATTCTCGGGGGTAGTTTTTCACTTAGTTACACAGACTGTTTTTTGTTTGTTGGACTCCCAGGTTTCTCATGATAGACGAGGAGGCGGGTGCCCAGACCACTCTCCACTGCGCCCTGGACGAGACGGTGGCTAAGCTGCCCGGCCGATTTTTCGCCAACTGCGCCGTCGCCCAGACGAGTGAGCTGGCCCGGGACGACGAGCAAGCGCAGCGACTCTGGGACATAAGCTGTCAGGCCACAGGGATCGAAGAAAGGTCAAACTGATTAAAGGTTACGGCCGAATCTGAAATATCCAGAGCTAGGATCGCAGACAAGTGTAAAACAGGCTAAAAAAAATACCTCTGCTGGTTTCCCGAATCATAATTTGTAAGCTCTCAAATTCCCTGTTGTTCGAACGTTTTGTGGTCCATGAACCATGACTTTTTAACAAGGAAATGTGAAAGCCATCAGAAGGACTACCAGCTTGTATCGGTACAAAACTTATAAAATCAGACCGTAAAAAGTGCAATTATGTACAATCAGGACATGCATTGCTTTTCAAAATGACGATTGTCTGCACGATTAAGGGTTGACCATTTTGGGGGTAACTTGCCCAAGAAGCCATCGAATTATCTCTGAAAATGAACAGAAAATGAAAACCAGGAAATAGACCGTAACTCAATTTTGGTCGTAGACACCTTGGATATTTGTATCTTCCTGATTTTTGTTGAGTGAGTGCATCATCGTCGTCGAGCACGAGGTTCAATTTACCTCTCTACAACCCCACACGTCGCGGTCTCCGCCAGTTGAAAATGCAGTTCAAGATTAAGCTACAGGAGACGACTGAATAACTGAGATAGAGGTCCCCCGTGACTCGAGTAAGGTTGGAATATTTCTCAACACAGTTTATTGGTAGTGTTTGGGGGTTCCCATTGGATATTTGCAAAATAAGAACCCAGCTTTACCTACCTGAGATTTCCCGTTCAGTTTTAGTCATGTAAAGCATCATTCCAGAGATTTGTTCTTTAGATATTGCACTGTTTATTGGTGCATATTCTGCCGCCGGATTATGAAGACGGGAGGTCATGTCGCAAGTAGCAGTGCGTGCCTTCTCAGAAATATGAAATGGCAAAAGAAAATGGATAGTCATAAACAGACGCTCACATTTTTTGTCAGATGAAAAAATCTTGCATATGGTACACAATGAGTTTGGTGTGTTGTAATAAAAACAAAAACCCGAATTTAGTTTCCTTCCAAATCTCTGCTTGCCATGAATGTTCTTCAGTTCCTTCGTACAGTGCACAGCAATTCGAATTCAGTTCATTAAGTTTATAAAGTGACTTTACAGAATTCAGGGTCTATTTTCATTGTATTATCATGTCACGTCAAGTTAGTTCGTGATGAAAAAATTCAAGAGAACGAAGGGGAGCGTGTCAGCTTTACTGCCAGAAAGTCGACACAATTTCGTTGACCGCTCACGAAGTAGACACCCCTGCCCGTCCGAACGGACCGTTCGTGGAATCTTGTCGATGTCTTTAACCGAACGTGGCCTTGATGAGATGATTCATTTGTCACCTGTTTTCCAATAAATGTTGGGGAAAATCTTGGCTAACATCCAGATGGAGATTTCCTATCAGCCCTATGAAAAGGTCCTTCTCACACTAAAGACGCCAAGTCACCATACTATAAGTACATTGGAAATTATTGCCTCCATCCCCCGTTTAGGATCGGTCGAGTCACCTCCAACTTCAAGGGAGTAGCGTAAATCACGTGAATGGGGTAAATCTTTTGGAGGGGCCAAACTGAAGGATTTCTTTATTGGCTTTATCCGAGGTGAGGCTAAGTTTCGGGGCTTTTTGCACGCTCTTGGGATGGGGAGAAATAACATCCCGTCCCCAACATTGCACCTTTCATTATAACTATTAAGCCTAATGGGTCCCAGACACCCCCTTCAAAAATGGCTCATTGTTTTACATGGTGACCCACCCACCTCCTGGATAAGAGAGCAAGCACATAATGATACTAACAGAACTTCAATATCTCAAGCCGGTCTGTGCTCCGATTGCAGATTCACATGATCCGACTGTGAATTCCCCGGAAGTCTAGCAGGAAATCCTGGCAGTTTCCCCCGAAAAGGAAGCCGCAGCTGCTGCCCTTTTTGACGGGTCGCCAAAACGACAACTAAAATACATGATTGATAATGCAGGTTGTGATATCAGTCGTAACAGGACAGAAGGGAATGCGGAAAATGATTTCCCACCCCCCAAATCCCTCTGGATGGCTCTCGTATTTATATCTTGATTTTCTTCTCCACCCGAGGGTCAGTTCGTCTTGGATTTCCCGTCAGTTCACCCCTTGATGGTCCCTGTGGTGTCAAATTCCTGGATTTTAGATCAGTGATTTGAAAGCAACACGCACGGCCACCTCCCCTTGAAGTGCCGGCGGACAACGCAGTTGGATGCATGCGGCATCGGTTGGGCACACGAGTGCGTGACGGCTCCATCCCGTAAACGCACAAAATGTGGGTCTTTTTCATCCCTCGCATTAAAACCTAACCAGTTTAGTTTGGCCCGGTGCTCGAGGGGGAAAGTTCAGCATGGAGCTTTCGATGTCTTACTTAGTTCTGCTATGTTTCGCCATCCTGGCGGCTCTGTATGTCCTGCACTATTGGAAAAACATCGCCTGCCGGAGGTCATGCAAGAGCGAGGTCAATCTGACGGGGAAAACGGTCATTGTGACAGGTAGGACAGTTTCTCCTCTTCGCGGTTACCTGCTGTATCACTTCAAAGTTTGTACTGGGTGTCCTATGACAGACTATACACCTAAATTGATTGGCAAGAAGCTCCGACAGGCTGGCTGCGTGGCTGGTTTGCCGGGTAACGCGTCGGGTGGCTCCAGGCAGGGGCGTATCAAGGGTCCAACTTGTGGGGAGGGGGTGGAATTTTTAAGAGGGGGACTTGCAGGCGTTTGGTTATTGTTTCAATCAGTCCAAAGCTTTGCTCTCTCCTGCAGTGGGGTTCGGGTATGAACAACAGAGGGTTCTCCGGTACCTAGCAACGACTTCCCGTCAGGCTAACACCGCAGTTCATAGTTGGGGAGAGCTGTCACGGTGGTACGGTGTATATTCAGCAGTATGGGGGAGGCTGACCGCGGATTTTTTTTTTTTTACGAAACGGTACCACCACCTGTCTTGGAAGGGGGTGGTCGTTAGGATTCTTTTAGGGAAGAAAAATCTGGACCGTCGTTTTTTGAAAAAAAAATCCTTTTAACCTCCCCCCCCCTTACTCAAAACCTGGAAAAAAGTAAGGCCACATAAGGAAGAACAATACAGTACTTTTCCCAGGTCTTCGCTGTTGAAAATGATATCATATCCATACACACTGAGGACATCATTTCTAATCGTCTAATCGCATGAGCCTCTACACGGGTCTTTACCTGCTCAGCCAAACAGTCCTGCCAATCAAGGTCAAAAACAAGGCACTCTGAAAATAGTTTGGGTGGTATACAAAACAAGGCTTGTGCTTCAAGGACTTTAGCAGGTGACTAGCATGTTAACCAATCGCGAACAAACAAGTCTGCCTTTAATGGCGGGTGTGCCTCCCATCCGATGCTTGTGCCCCAGTTGCCCCGCCCCCTGATATACATGTATTCACCCCAGTTGCGTCATTGCTTTGTGTTATTTAGCGTACAAATATTTAATAACATACGGGTGTTAAGCCACAAGTGACTCAGTAGCCCAACAAGAATAAGGAACAGTTCCAGACGGGGTGGCTGTTTTCATTAAACTCATACTACCTGCGGGAGCGTCATCCGTCACTCTGTCAGAGAATGATGTTCCCAGTCGGTGTTAGGCTCAGCTCATAATAACGAATGACAGGATCCAGACGGCGTGAACAACTCCCTATCGTAAGTTGTCAATGGTACATGATACATACAGTAGGCCTATACATCCAACGGTGTGTGCTGTCACCTAACCTTGGGTCCGTCGTCTGCTTATTCATCGCTAACTCATTTCGAAAACTTGCTACAGGCACTCAATCCATCCTTTCATCTCTGACAAATTTCGCGTTTACCTCAGGGGCCAACTCCGGCATCGGCAAAGTGACCGCCCAGGACTTGGCTCGGCGAGGCGCCCGGGTCATCCTGGCCTGTCGCAATCTCCGGAAGGCCCAGGATGCCGCTGAGGAGATCAAGGCGCGCACGGGCAACTCGGAGGTAGTGGTGGGCCACCTGGATCTAGCCAGCCTGCAGTCCGTCCGGGAATTCGCAAAAGAGATCATCGAAGGCGAAGACAGACTGGATATTCTAATCAACAATGCGGGTAGGTAAAGCCCAGGTCTGCTGTGCTGCTGTTTTTGTCACTCTGCGCCTTGTAATTTTTATCTGATACAATTTACACATGTATGAACTAACTTGCCACAATAGGTCAGCTACAATGGATTTAATCACTTTTATGTGGAAAACAGGTATAGCCGTTGTGTCTGGTGAGCCTCTAACGGAAGACGGTTTCCCCGCGTTGTTCGGTGTCAACCACTTCGGCCACTTCCTCCTCACCAACCTCCTCCTGGACCTGCTCAGGAAGAGCGCCCCCAGCAGGGTGGTCACTGTGTCGTCAAACTACCACCGAAGCGTTTGGAGTCCGCTAGACCTGACCCCGGCTGTGAACGACGGCGGCATCCCCGGTGGGAACGGGGACGGTGGGGCGCTGTACCCGCGCCTGAACGCTTACAATCACAGCAAGCTGGCTAACATCCTCTTCAGCCGCGAGCTGGCCCGCCGCCTGGCTTTAACCGGGGTCGTTTCCGTCTCCCTTCACCCGGGTGTCATTTTCACGCCGATCTGGAGGAACGTGTGGAGTCGAATCTGGATCCTGACCCCGCTGTACTACATCCTAGGCCCGCTGATGTGGTACGTTGACTTTGCATGCATAAAATCCGGTAGACAATCATCATAACGGGGGATGAAGCCCCGAGAAAAGTAAGCTCTACCCACCAGCAAAATCCTCCAAAACCGTGATTCAGAAAAAAGCAGGATGGGCAAGCTTGCCCAGATAAGAGATACTGTGGCCGTTGTACGTCCAGACATATTTTATCAAATGGACCATACCATGCCATTCCTGATGAAACATCTTTTTGGTAGCTCAGTCCATCTTGTATGGTTCCTTGACTCCAATACACTCTTTTTTTTTCATCGACTCCCCTAAATTTCGTCACAGGCTGGTCTTAATTGACGAAGAGGCAGGTGCCCAGACCATTCTCCACTGCACCCTGGACGAGTCCATCGTTAACCTTTCGGGCCAGTATTTCAGCAACTGCGTGGTCAGTGAACCGTCCACGATGGCCCAGGATGATGAACTAGCTACGCGACTGTGGGCGGTCAGCTGCCAAGCCACAGGGCTCGCGGAAGAGTAAATGAAAGCTCAAAATCGTGTACAATTTGGACAGTAACTTAGTTCCAGAGTGATGTATATGATAGATTATAGTTCAAAGATGAGTACTCAAAACCGTTTAACAAATACTTCATTTTCAAATAGCTGAGAGTATGTGATCAATTCTTTAAAATACTTGATTGATAAGAATACGATTGCAGTGCAGACATCTTGAATTACTGTGGATAACAAGGCACTCTAAACAAAAATTGATAACACTGATTACCAAACTTGTAAGTGTCGAGAAGAGGTTTCATTGTCTTTGCATTGAAAAACTTTTGTAAACGGCACTTCTAGTTTAAAAGAAAAAGCTCCCAGAAAAAAAAAAGTTTCACAGGAAGTGCGTGGTGTAATGATGAAGATTATATACAAATTAACAAATAATGCTCAGCATCTATGTGTATCATGAAACTTGCAACAGACTGCATTCGCGGCGTCCCAATTTCAGTCGTATTCCTGAACGTACAATAAAAGTTTTAAACACGTAATGGGATGGTACCAGGTGATTTGGGGGGTTGGAATGAAATCGTCATATGCAGCAAGGTATGAGACGGAGAGAACCCCCCCCCTGCTTTGTGTTGGTCATTGTCTGGCAGGAATCTGGGGAATTCTTTTCAGACATCTTGGGGGATGTGTTAAGTAACAATAGTCTGGAATGTGTATAGGGATTGGACATGTTGGGGGGTACCCCTCGGTCTCATTTCTTGCTGGGTATTGAAATCGTAGAATATAGTCTGGTTCTTTGAGTACAGCGTTTTCCAATAAATACACTACGTTGGGGAATATGACTGAAGTTGGGGACGCCGCGAATACGGTCTACTATAGAGGCTACTGAGGCAGCCTAATGCATAAACACTGTTCCCGATATCAGGGCTTCCAAATGAACAGTTGTAATGACTTGCTGTAAATAAAAATTGGTCATGAATTTCTGTAACTAACAAGATGTCATGACTTTCTGTAAATAACCCACTCCCTCTTTTTCAAATGCTCAAAGGAGCGATGTGGTTGGCCAAGATTACTGATGTGAATACCAATGGCTGGAAGTTTAGCTATATGGGAAGTTTTTTGTTCGTGTGAAACTTGGGACAAGCAGTCCCTCAGGCTGAGCTTGCTGCGGGTTGCTAGGAAGAGAATCCAGAGTGTTGTTACTTTTTCACGACAATATCTTCTACAATATTTAACCACAGCCAATTTTCTAAAAAATGGGACTTTTGATCTTATTCTAGGGAAAACTTTTGCATTATCGGGAGCAAGGAACTGGTAAGTATGTCAGGTAATTTCTATTCGATCATCCCCAAACTATGAAGCAGTATTAGCAATATCCCAGTCGTGTCATTGGCTGTTTCTATGGCAACTGAAATGTAGCGCTGACTAACAGGTACTAATCAATTAATAATGATTCTTGTTACCGCATCAAAATCCTTGTCTTTTAACCTAATATTCATGTGCAGGGCAGTTCACTGCACCATGCTTATTTTACACCCACTTCAATGTAATGACTTGATCACAAGTCCACGTCCTGCCAGATTTGGGACCTGCATTTTCCAACGCAACACCTTGGTAGACGCAATTGTAAAACAAATGGACCTGCAGTTGTCTTCAAATTCCGGAGTGGAGCCCCACGTGTTCCCAATTAGAGGAGTTAACATTCCCACTGAAAAAATCCCAGACTTCTGAAATTTCTAGCACTCCCTTACTTTGTACAACAAGGACCTGTTTCCACCTCAAGTTCACCAGAGAGTTTTCAGCAATACACTTTGAACGACCCTATAAAAGCAACCGAAGAAATAATTGGGCCAACAAACAAGCCCTTTGTAAAATCGGCTCGAGTAAACCTGACCCAACAAAAGTATCAGTAACATAACTTATCAAACATAAATAAACAAATTTTTACAAGTGGTACCACACAGTCCCAGGACTTGCTCCCTCGCTTACAGCACTTTGACCTGCCTGCAGTGGATTCCAATTACAACCATTCATTTTGTGTCATGCACGCTTTACGCCTGCCGTTGGCTTCTGCATTTTTTTTTAGCATCTTCCAAAGATGGATTATAAGGGGGTGACATATCGCTGCAGTGACCACAGTTGGTTGGGAACCAGTCTAAACGAAGTGGGCTTGGTTTACATTGGAAGGGTTACCAGACCAGATTTTAGGGAGCCGTGGTCACAGGCTAGAGAGGGCTGCAAGGATCTCCGCTGGGGGGGTGGGGGCGGGGGCATGCCTTCCCCCCATAGCTGTGCCACTGCAGCCAAAGCTTTAAGGCTCAACAATTCTCAAACCATACAGACGTTTTTATAAGTGGGAGGGCTTAACAACCCAAATTTGGAATAGAAAAACACAAATTTGAAACCTTCCCAACGGCCTACCTCCAGAGATTGTCTTTCATTATGTATCTTGGAATGTGCTAGTTGTATGAGATGCACCTCAGCTGCTTGCATCGGAAAAGGTAGCCAAACACGTCGCAAGCTGTGAGTCAAGCAACGTTTTTTATCTTGGTAATCTCTGGCAAGCAGAACGATGACAATCATTGTGTTGATTAAAATTGAAAAAGGAAAATCAAGAAAACTTCTTCTCTTTTTTTGTTCAAATAAGACACAACAAATGTTTTTATCTTGACAACATCAAATGAATGACACCCGGTACATTATAAAACTGATTTGACATATTGGATTAGATTTGCTGATTATTTATGGAGAATGCCAAACTGCTCCTCCCCAAGTGTGCATTATGCTAATGTAGCTAGCGCTGTTGCCCTTTAAGGTCCAAAAGTTCCGGCTAATATTCTGTGATCTCGATTTGAAGCAATTCGTTTTTGGTCTCACAGTTTGGCCCACGTTCAGTGTCTTTTTAAGAGGCCAGTTCATACTTCATGAGAACTAAATGTAAAATGCAAAGGAAGTGTTGCTCAATGGCTCCAAGACGCACCCGCAAGGATCATACTATTACTTACTTAAGCCCGTGCCAAGCATCTATTATGTGCCCTTCTCCTCTGGAGTCACCATGGTCAGGCATGCATCGGCAAACTCAACAAACAGTGGTTCCCGCATGTACTTGTCCACCACAGCAGCCTTGTTGTCCGCCCGGTCCACCTCCAACAGCAACTGCCGGAGGTGTCTGTTGCGGAGCAGCGCTTTCAGATTGCTTGATTCAGCTGTATGGTGCAACACACAACCCTATAAAAAGTGAGGGGGGGTCACGAGTCCCTGTTTTCAGGGGGTGGCAGGTTGCCCTTTCAAAGTGGACCAATGTGCCTGTATCATCCCCCCCAAGTTAAAAGATGAACTTGGGGGGGATGGCATGTAGTCAGGGATGGGAGAGCACAGTTCTTATTTCACAATCTGCCTTGAGCACAAGCATCTCTCAAAAGAGCCATGTTGGTGACGGGTGTTTAATCTAGTGCCATAAAATAGCCCATTTTTATAACCGTTCATGAACCAGTGAAGTGCCGCCCCCATCGAAACAGCAGCTACCACTTGGAAAATTGCGCCCTCTCTTGGTCATACTTTGGAAGGATTAATATACGTGTACATGTAGAAGAATCCAGTGCTATAGCCACAGAACATTCAGCATGGCCCCCATCCAATGGTGGAAAATACTGCACTGGGTATAGTTCCTTACGACTGTCACGGAACACCTGCTATGCCCAACATGCATATTGCATATGGCATAACTATGGGTTTGTCCATTGTATTTGTGTGTGAATGTAGTTTCCTGTCCATTCCCTCTTTCAAGGCTGACACTTTCTTTTCTATTTTCATTGGTTGATAAATTTGCCGTGTATTTTGATTTCTTACTGACATACATCTAATTATAAATGCAGGATTAAACCTCTTAGTTGAAGCTCTTTACATTAGAAACAAAAATATCTTCAAACAGACGATAATCTGAACATCTGTCCGTCATCTTGGATAAATCTGCTGTGGCTTTAAAAGAACAAGGGGCACTCCTCCATTAAAGAAAAAAACCCCAAGAAAACACTGATTTTTTTTTAATTGGCCCTGTGGTGTTTAAAGGCACTTTTTCACATCCTGAAGTTATGCCACCATTCCTAGGTTTAGTGTCCTGCCTTCCCCTGACACCCCCCCCCAAATTAACAGGCTTACCAAGTTTTTCTAAACAGTCCTGTGGGATTCTATCATCATCCTCGTCCACAGCCTGGAATCCATCCTTGCCGGATTTTGAATCCATCTAGCCTCTTCTGTACACTAAAAAGACCAAAGACAAAAAATATTCATTCAAAAAGTCAAACCCAGAATATCTTTTGCAGAGGCAAACTACTGATTGACAAATGGTCACTGATCGGACTTGGTCGTACTTTACTAAGGGTCTTGTGATTGTGACTGCCGTGTTTGTGTACAGCCAAAAAGATTTTGTTTAGCACAGCAGGCAACATGAATCAAGTTATGGATCAAGAAAGGATTGCAAATGCAACCAGTCATGTTCATGTAGATCTTGAGACTGGTCTCGAGACCAATTTTTGAAGGTCTCGACAATTTCAAGGTCTTGACTCAGAGAGCTCAGTCTCGAAACAAGTCTCCAGATCTTTTGGCATCTCGAGTGTATGAGACCTTACTATTCTATTGGAAAAGAAGAACCAAATAAATTTTCATGATTTAAACTTCTGATAGTCTCAGTAAAGATATTATCAATTCTGATATTATTGATTCAATAAAATCAAATATTCTGATACCCACATGTCATTGCATTTAACGAAAACCCCTCTATGGTACTTGGGTACAATACACGTCACCGCATGCGCTGCGTGCATCGAAACCTGTGCAGATATGCCGATTTTGCAAATGACCAAACTCACAGAGAGGGCTGGCAATGGAACAAATGTCAATTTTGAATGAATTGGAGGTAAAATCGAAAGCCAACCAAAAGGTGATACTTCTGCAAACTTTGGCTTTGTGCTTTGATACAATAATATCTGCGATCTAAAGAAAACATTTTTGGGTGTCTACTAATATCCTTTCAAACAGTCTGATAAACGGTTTAATTTAAAATTCAAAGTGGGCAATACAGTGACAGCATTTAAATTCATTCAGTATAAATTTATAAAAACCGTTTACATTATGCTGGGAGGGGGGGTTAAATGTACAGGTATATGTATTTCTCATTTTTATATACTACTTAGTTTAACTAAGACCTCTGTTTCAGTCTTGGTCTCACCCATGGTCTTGGTCTCAACTTTGCACCCTGTAGTTTCAGTCTACAGGTCTTGGTCTCGAGCTTTAAGGTCTTGACTACATCACTGAGTGCAACTGAACTGCCCGTTTCGTAGTTTGTCTTTGGCATGTTGTGAAGTCATAGCCAACATCAGGAGATTTACAAGCTTTTTGTCGATGCTTTATCATTTGGGGCATTTGGGGGGGGGGCTGGGTGCAAGGTACATGTAAATAACATGGTCAAGGGAAGTCAATGCACCGGACAAGCCCTTCGCTTCTGAATTATGCATTACACAGCACCGAGTGCCTTGACTGCCCAAGTACAATGAGCCACCATCGTTGGGAGACATCAGGGCATTACTTTTAAAACAGCAACGTCCACGGCCAGCATACCTATGTGTACATCACAGGTCGGGTTTTCAAGACGCAATAACACAAGAAAATGTAGGGTTTCAGTGAGCTTACAGGTGATAGTATGAAAATCCAAACATGCCAAACTCTAGAGAATATATCGGTGTGAGTAAAAGTGTGCTGTCGTTCATCTTCCTGAAGATATTTGGAGTCAAATTTGGGACAAATCTGCGTTAACGTCCTGCACTGAAGTAGGGCACTAGGGCTAGGATGGCAAAAGTATAAAGACAAAATTCCAAAGTGAGTCATTTACAGCCCTACGTACATGTGGGGCAGATGGAAACGGAGGAAAGGAGAACACATACAACGACATGCATCACATGCATAGGCCTCCTGCTCAGAAAGAGTACAGTACGTAATTTATGCATCCTGCGCATGATTAATAGTCACATGACGTAACTAATAATATCACTTTTATCATGTCCTCCTTTACCGTCTACCAACATGTGGGGCTAGTGTTAGCCCCACTAGTGTGGCACGGACTCTCACTTCCGATCCATAAGGATGGATCGGGAGTGAGAGTCCGTGCCACACTAGTGGGGCTAGGCTAGTGTCAGGTCATGCAGGTCAGTCATGACTGTCAGACCATGACCATGGAGGTGGTCAGACTGTCGTTGGCAGTTGGTCATGACCGGTGACAAACTGCTTGACGCAACTGAGCATGCTGAGAAACGTTAGTATTGCCATGCTGGGCCCGGGGTAATGGTAGCCTACTAAAATGGCTAATGATGATGGTTAGGTTGACGTAAACCTTGTTTTTTACATGTTTTAAACTTTCAAAAAGATTACTAACTTCCCAGGTAGGCCTAACTCCTCGCCGTTTTCCAGATACAGTGGCCAGATACCTATTTGAAATTCTAAAAAATCAGACTTTTTTTCTCCGTTCCAAACTTACACACCGCGTCCAACTAGAACTCGCCTCATTCCTGCCATGTGGATGTTACGAATAGAAGTGCGCCCTCCGGTGACACGATCAATTAAACAAGGTTGACGCACCCATCTCACGGTCTTCGTACCTCGTTTGTGAAGGCGGGTTGCTGGGTCAGAGATGAGCTAAAGGTGATGAAATAATTACCAGGTCAGAACGATTAAACATTCATAAACGAAACCTACCACATTTTTAAGCCTCTAGTCCCATTAAATATTGAAGCTAATTTTTTTTTGTAAAGCTTTTTATCAGAGATTAGTTTCAGTGTTATCTTCGGTTTGTGTGCCATGCAGCTGTCGCATTCCCGCGAGTTTTTACTGACCTGATATCAGTTTATCGTCTTTGGCTTTGTGGTGAAAAAGATGACAACCCCTTGCTAGTGGTAGAAAGGGAGAAATGATGAAGTTCTTACATCACAATTTCCCGTAAATATGATCAAATGGTTCAGGCTGTTATGTGTGTCTCGTGTTCAACTTGTCCAACTCTGGATGATACATGATATTATTCCGGAAAGACTACATTCGTGCTCTGTCAGTGACAGCTGTCATTTTCACTCTCGACCGATTAAACTGAAGAAAATTCTTGCCATTGTAGTCAGGGAGCAGGACCACGAAATTTCCTCAGACGTATGCCGATTACGTGAATACCCTGGTGTTTCATAGGTACCTGTTTGCTGGATGGTGGATTAAGTATACTTTCGAGGGCAGATCCAGAACCATATTTCTAGGGGGGCCTCTTTTCCACAGAAGCCAAAATGGGACTTTCTTTGGCTAACTTTTCAGGGACTTTTAAGGACTGACGGTTGAGATGATAGTTTTGGAGCTTTTACTCTTTTGAAAGGGAAATGAAAGAAAGGTTCCGGCTTTTCTTTCGTTTAAAAACGGATCAAAAAGTTTTCTTTTGGGTGGGTATACGCCCCGCGTATCCAGTGTGACGGTAAGGATAATATATATCAAACTCACTTTGTTTTCGTAGACTGTTTTCCCCGTCTGCATCATTTCAGGTTTTTCCATTACCAAATAACAGATAATTTACGCAACACTATAAATACACAGTCATAATGGTAATCTCTTTCGATAAGCTTCGTTTTGCAAAGTTGTTTGGAAAAAAAAACAAAGCATAATACAAATTAATCAATTTCTGTGAAGCGCAGTCCAGAGGTGATACATCAGTCAATTTCTGTAGAACAGAACCTTATTCCGCTAAGATCAATTAGCATCAGCCCTAACTATAGTCTTGGTTTCAAGACGTTAGTGCTTGATAGCGGACACTGTGCATAGTGCGCCCCAACGACTCTAAATTAGACGTGCGCCAGCTCGTGGGAGTAAGTAAAAACTAGTTGTGCGAGGGAGCTCTTTAACAGAAATAAAACAACATTCGATCACTGACGTCTTGGGCCAAGACTATCCTAACTACGACTTCTGTAATGGCTTTCTGTGATTGGTCAGTTGTGGAGAGCACATATCCTCACTAAGACTCAATTGGGCAGCAAAGGTCAACGGATGAGGTCGGGCGACGCCCATTTGTCAACCCCTGGCCAATTTTACCTGTTACTCGAATAAATGTTTCGTGCGCAGTTTCCAGCAAAAATCTACAAGCGGTAGACAAAATCACGGTTGTCACTGGATCTTCCACCTATATAATGAGCCCGCCGTGGGCCGCGACTCACAGTACGCGCATGTTGACAGAAAAGCCCAGTCGTGCCACCACACCGCGTAGCAATTCAACTGGGAGTCACGATGAGGGTTCTCTTTATTCTAGCGGTCGTCGTTGTTGTGACCGGGGTGAAAAGATACGATGGGTATGGTCGTATTTATTTGGTTTTAATTTATATAAAAAAGCGGAAACAAAAAGTATGAAAATCTTTGTCTAAGAAACAGGAATATTATGACTTAGATGAGTTTTGGGGATGCAGGCGAACAGCAAAGTGAATCTGACGGCATGGAATCTGCCCTGCATAGCGAAACTTGCTTGAGTTGAAAAGAGTTCAACTTTGGAGAACTCACAGCGCGAATATTTGAACCTGCGCAACAAGAATGTCTTCGGCGTCGCTTTTGCACTAAGTCTGAACCAGCCTTTAAATTAAACAACATGGCCAACACAATGATCATTCCCCTGCACCCTGCTTGGTTAATTTGGTAAACAGGCTTGTAGATATTAAACACCCAGGCAGCTCCATTCAAAAGAAGAATACGCATGCTTTTTGATAGGAATTTGACAAAAAGTAAACAGTCTGCGAAAAGTCAAAGTTTCCGAATTAAAATTCATGTTTCAAATTTATGAGCGATCCCCAGCTTTGAGCTAAACCAATCTCTGCCAGGAAACCCACACGCCTATTATATTACGAGCTTTTGCCTCTTTTTCCCTTTTAGAAACGATCAACACCCACGAACGCCTTGTTTAAAACTTACGGTGCCACTGTTCTGCCAGTAAAATACCTGATTGAAAGTACGGTGGCCTTAGCCTTAAAATAGAAAATAACCCATCTGTGCACATTCCGAACACATTCTGACGACAGACGTAGCCGTAGCCCAAGAGGCCGTTTTGGAATAGTCAGAATATTTTAATATTGGAACTAGACTTGTAACAGAGAGTGGACTATCGTGTCTTCTTCCGTTAGGTTCAAGGTTCTGCGAGTCACACCGAAAGACGAATCCGATGTGGCATGGATAAGAAAGCTTGAGCTTCAGTCCTTGGTAAGGGTAAAAACAAAGGATGCAAAAGGGATTTTCAGGAAATAAACATTTGTTTTTGATTCCCTCTTTTTCCTCTCTTCGTCACTTCATTTTGAAACTGAGTGGAATAACTGGACTGATTTAATCGTCGAACAAAGCCACACAATGGCAACCCTTAAAAACAAGCATTACAAAACAATGCTTCGGGGTGAACAAAGGGAGTACTGTCCCACTCCGTCAACGCTCCGATGGCTTCCAGTTGTTACTTTTGCTGCAGCTGGCGCTATTGTTATTTTCGTTTCATTTGGAAAAATGTCACACCTCACAATCGACAACGCATTCCCCTCTTTAAGGAGCGTCACTTTTTTTTTATCTTATCTGCAACCCAGTTAGACCCGAAACCGGCATAGGTGTCCTTTTTGAAAGTAACTTCTGTTCCGTTGGTGATCTTTACACCCGCCAGGTCGAGATATGGAACTCCCTGCGCAGGTCCAACCATCCCGTGGACGTCATGGTGACACCGGCCAACCAGGTGCAAGTCACCGGGTTGTTAGCAGACAGAGGCCTGGACTATACCGTCATGATCGGCGATGTCCAGGCTCAGCTTGATCGCCAGGCCGTGGCCCCCGATACACCCCCGGGCGCATCAACTGCCGCCTTGGCGGACTTCCAATATGACATATACCACACGCATGACCAGGTTTGTTGTAACCTCTCCGCACTTCTACAAAAAGTTTCACTTTCACTTACACATTAACTCACTGGTGAAGACAAGAACGAAAAAAAGAGAGATCAAAAGCCGTTTTTCAAACAAACTAATAACCAGATAGATACGCTTCATTCGTACAGTATGGACAAAAATCCATTTGCATACATAGAAGGGAGTCCTGCTAATATTTTATTTATTGATTTATTTATTTTACACCTTTAAACATAAATTACAGAGCGAATTAAAAATGGAAACCGGGGCTGTCAAGGTCAAACAAAAGTATAAAAACTGTCATCAGAAGATGTGTTAGACCAAACCCAGGTTCCAAAACACGAAAAAAGGAGGGAAATCCCGGGAATAGAGAAAATTAAACACCAGAGTTCCAGAACAAGGATACTGAATTAAAACGAAAAATATACAAGTATGAAACACAATACATAAAGAAACTGTATAAAAGAAAAATTAACCAAGCAGATTTTCGGAAAAAGAATTACCTGATGAGATAGGGCAGACCACAAAAAAGGTAAACATGCGGAAAGAACAACAGCCAGAATAAAAATTGAAAAGGGCCTTTAACAAGTCTAGATAAAATTCCAAAAATATAATGCTGAAATTATACATGAAGTTGATAAAAAAACGGGGATAAAAATCACAGTACAAAAATATTCTGTGTTAATTTAAAAAACAAACCAAGAAACATTTAGGATAGAATCATGAGGTGAGAATGAGGTGAAAATTCAACTGACATTGAGTAGATCCTCCCTTGAATGTGAACGAAACCTCCCCACGCCCTCTAAAATCAAACTGTTCCTGGTATCCATATTAAGTTCAGAAAAAAAATCTTGGAAAAACGAACAATTGTACTATATTTGTAAGCATCAGTCCTTGGCTTTAAGTAATGGAAAGTGAGTTTGTCATTGTGCCTTACATTAACCAGTAACAAGTTGAGAAAGTCAACCATAAAATTTACCCTCTGAAACATTAGAAGTTTGGCAAGAAAACTGGTGTTTAAGAAAATGTTTCTGTTAAAAAGAGTCAGGAGACCGAAGTTGTGCAATCTGTCGTTGTAACTATGCTTCAGATAGTTCTGTCGCAATATCATTCGACTTGCTCTGCGCTGGACAGATTTAATTGAGTCGATGTGCTTTTTACCACGAATCCACCACACAGGTGAACAATAGTCTAATATCGGCAAGACGATGGTCTTGTAAAGATGTAGAGACAAACTGTAGTGACAGTTGCCCAATACCAGACGAATCAGGCCATTAATATGTTATACTTGGAGATAATATTGCTTTTGATCAGGCAACCAAGAAGCTTCAGGGAACTCACACACTCCAGTTCAGAAACTCCAAGGAAGTAAGTTGGTTTGGGGAGCTGGCGCCAAGTCAAACGCATCACTTCACATTTTTCAGCATTCACACGCAGGCAGTTGACATCAGCCCACTCCGATATAATATTCAGATCATTTTGAAGAAGTTGATCGCGATGGTCACTATGAACATTTCTAAATACAAATGTGCCATCCGCATATTGAACAATATTAGACGAGATGTGAAGTTGTAAATCGTTGGCGTGAAGAACATACAACAAAGGCCCAAGCACCGAGCCTTGTGGAACTCCTGACAAAACTGGCAACCAGTCAGATGTAACGCCTTTGTATACGACTCGCTGCCTACGACTTGTAAGGAAAGACTCAATCCAGTCTCTGTCGATCTCGTGCGCTCGTGACAAACGAAATTATTGAAATCTTTATTTTGTACCCAAAATGGGCTTTATTATGAAAGTTATGATGATTTTAGATATTTTTCGAAGAAAAAAATCTACCAAAATCTGAGGGAAAATATTGAATTGCCTTCTTCTCTCCACCCCCTGTGATTGAATAAAGCGTCATTTGTACACTCAAAACCGCTTCTTTGAATTAAATCTATTTTAGATTCAGCAGTGGGTTAGTGACATGGCTACCGAGCACAGCATCGTGTCAAAGTTCACCTTGACGCAGTCTTACGAAGGTCGCGATATCAACGGTATCAAGGTAGTTACGAGACCAGTTTCTTGTTTACTGTCACATAATGTTATTTCTTTTAATTAAGTGTTACTGACACTGTTATGTTACCGACAGTGAAACTCTCAATGCTGCAGAAGCGCTTCTCCCGCTTAGAGTGGCAGAACCATCCACTTTGTTCAATTTCATTCAGTGAGATTTCACAAAACCGTGATTACAACAGCAACTTAAAAATCAGTATTGTGAATGCAAATGCGTGAGGATATAAGAAGATATATTGAGCAAGGAAACATTTTCTTGACATAAAACATTACCCATTCAGTCAAATAGCGCTGTAAAGTTCCGTCGTCCCTAACTACTTTTTTAGATTTCGACGGGTGTTGGCGATCCAAATAAACCCATCGTTTGGTTTGAGGGTGGTATCCACGCACGTGAATGGATATCACCAGCTACGGTCATGTTCATTTCCAAATCGGTAAGCCTCTTAAAGTATGGGATAGGCCTATGATTAATATCTGAAAATTGTATGAATTGTCATAATAGGAAAGGTATCAACTAACAACTTTCCCTATTTTTTAAACTCTGGATCTGCTTAGAAAAGGGAACTCCGTCGTGGCTTTCTCTATCGAAACGTTTCTTTAGGAAAGATGTAGAGCGCAATAAAGACAAATAGCAAACGTCTTGGTGAAAATATTGGCAGAAATTGTCTTGCATGTATACGGAAGGTGTCAACTGGTCACTGATCTTACAGAAGTGTTTCCTTAATTTTAAGAATATAAAAATCAACTCTTAGTTAATAAGCCAATTGAGCCTGGTTTTCGCTGGAATATTTCTGTTGCATGTGTTTGAAGTGTTTATCAGTCAGTCAGTTCGGGGAAGCTTAATATCGAGACTCCAAATAACTCACTTTGATTCATATATACTTTCGCAGCAAAAATTCTTTGGATCAATAGCATTACTATCCCTGTGGGTGCAGTCAAATAAAAGTTCGTACCTTTAGGGCATGGTGATCAATGCTAATTGCGACAGTCTTAACATTGGTGTCTATTCAAGAGTGCAGTATTTCTCCATACGAACTGGCACTCAGTGGCGGAATTCCGCGCGATACAAATATCACGCGTGATAATTTCCTGCTGGATCGTTCCCATGATAGCGGGCAAACCGCGTTGCAAGACGATAAATCACTGCGTTTAGAAACCCTTCTTAAGGGATTGCGCATACACACGCCAATCGGCGTTTTCATTTTTAATGACGTCATGGGCATCGCCACGAAACTGTTTGAGTGACAGTGATAGTGGGCATAATTCGTTGTGTTGTTTCGATTTTTCCTTTGATCTGTCATTTGCGGAGGGTCACACATTCCACAAAAACCTGTCC
>NW_019091438.1:752437-811089 GCF_001949145.1 Acanthaster planci
AAAATGACAGGTTTCCGCCTTGTGTCCAAATGTAAAATACCAAGCGACATACAGTTTCCGAGGACCTTTCATGTTTATGTTTATGTTTATGGTTTTGTTTCAAACCACACAATCTTTGCGTCAGCTGGTGGAAGACTACTATAACGGGGTCACCAACGTGGTCAACATTTTGGACGGGTTTGATATCCACATCGTTCCTTCCCTGAACGTCGATGGCTATGTGTACTCGCACACGGATGTAAGTATACGCCGGACGGTATAACAGGGCTCTGTATGAAAATGCCTTCACCCATGTGCAGTGGTCAAAAGGTCGAGTTATCAACCGGCCCATTAAGTGGTGCAGAACCCAGATCGCTTAAATTAAAAGTATACCGTACCAAGTCCAGCAACAAGAATTCTGGTCTGAATCTGGGCAGCGAGCTATTCCAATGAACTGCAATAAAAGCATCCTTTACCATTTGACTTCTGTAAATCATTGTAGTCTGTTATTTTTCACTGGTTTTGTGTCTGGTCTTGTGATGGTCTCGACCATAGAGCTTCAGATAACTAGTCAACTAAGCCCCACGAGGAAGTGCATGCCTAGTCTAGGTGCTAGACGTTATCGTTTGGATGCGCGATAATCCCTGCACACGATCTGCTAGCCGCCTAGCCACGCACGCACGCAGGTACCCACGCACACACGCACGACTTGACTTAGATAACAACGTCTAGGTTATCTCCGAAGGGGGGGGGGAATTAGTGCACGTGCGCGACAAAATGTTTTTCACGCACGCACACACACGCCACGAAACTGTACAATAGCCTGGTAGCTGCCTAGTCACGCTACTGGCTGGAAGTTTCAGACTAGTTTATACACTCTAGCACTGTTGCAATTTTGTGCAAAATAATGCTGGTGGAGCAGCTATAGTAGGCATGGCGGGCGGTGCAGTACATGTACTGTACACGTTTATACGGTGAGGCTCGACTTCGTCGGCAAACCACTAGCATGACGACTAATTTCATCGTTACTGCCACGAGTGTCACCATTCTTTTTTGGCATTCAGGAAATTTACGATTATAGGTGTTGCTTGGAAGATAATGCTCTTCCCAAACCTAGTTGACAGGTTGACGAAAACGTCGTGGCCTCCAACTATCTGACGAAGAGCGGCTATTTGTTGACCTCTCAGTTTTGCTAAACCCAACGTTTTTTGCTGCGAATTTGACAGCCTCATAGAAAGATGACTGTTAAGCCATTTCCATGACTGTAATGTACAATGTAAATGTACATGTACACAATACTGTACCATGCAGTGCTGTGATTCAATATCTGTGTACTGTACGTGCATGTCATGCAGCGCGGTAAGTCCGGGGATCAGACATATGAATATGCAAAGTTTGAATAATTATGCAAGATATACGCGNAAAAATGACAGTTTCCGCCTTGTGTCCAAATGTAAAATACCAAGCGACATATCAGTTTCCGAGGACCTTTCATGTTTATGTTTATGATTTATGGTTTTATTTCAAACCACACAATCTTTGCATCAGCTGGTGGAAGACTACTATAACGGGGTCACCAACGTGGTCAACATTTTGGACGGGTTTGATATCCACATCGTTCCTTCCCTGAACGTCGATGGCTTTGTGTACTCGCACACGGATGTAAGTATACACTGGAAGGTATAACAGGGCTCTGTGTGAAAATACCTTCACCCATGTGCAGTGGTCAAAAAGTTGAGTTATCAACTGGCCCAGTTAACTCTGCATTAAGTGGTGCAGAACCCAGATCGCTCTAGTATACCGTACCAAGTCCAGCAACAGGAATTCTGATCTGAATCTGAATCTGAACTGTAACAAAAGCATTCCTTTACCCTTTGACTTCAGTAAATCATTGTAGTCTGTTATTTTTCACTGGTCTCGTGTCTGGTCTTGTGATGTCTCGACCATAGTGCTTCAGATAACCAGTCAACTAAGCCCCACGAGGAAGTGCATGCCTAGTCTAGGTGCTAGAAGTTGTTATCGTTTGGATGCGCGATAATCCCTACACACGATCCGCTAACCGCCTAGCCACGCACGCACGCACGCAGGTACGCACGTACACACGCACGACTTGACTTCGTCGATAACAATGTCTAGGTTATCTCCGAAGGGGGGGGGGAACTAGTGCACGTGCGCGACAAAATGTTTTTCAAGCACGCGCACACACGCCACGAAATTGTACAATAGCCTGGTAGCTGCCTAGTTACGCTACTGGCTGGTAGTTTCAGACTAGTTTATACACTCTAGCACTGTTGCAATTTTGGGCAAAATAATGCTGGTGGAACAGCTTGTAGGCGCGGCGGGCGGTGCAGTGCATATGTACCACATATGTTTATACGGTGAGGCTCGACTTCGTCGGCAAACCACTAGCATGACGACTGACTTCATCGTTACTGCCACGAGTGTCACCATTCTTTTTTGGCATTCAGGAAATCTACGATTATAGGTGTTACTTGGAAGATAATGCTCTTCCCAAACCCAGTTGTCGTGGCCTCCAACTATCTGACGAAGAGCGGCTATTTGTTGATCTCTCAGTTTTGCCAAACCCAGCGTTTTTTGCTGTGAATTTGACAGCCTCATAGAAAGATGACTGTTCGGCCATTTCCATGACTGTAATGTACAATGTTCATGTACACAATACTGTACCATGCAGTGCTGTGATTCAATATCTGCGTACTGCAGGCTACGTGCATGTCATGCAGCGCGGTAAGTCCGGAGATCAGACATATGAATATGCAAAGTTTGAATAATTATGTACGGGCATTATGATGTACGCACATTCAGCATTATATTAGGCAGAGTAGGTGCGCGCGCATAAGGGAAATATTTGGAGATCTCCTAGACGTTGTTATCGAAGTCAAGTCCGACGTGCATACGTACGCGGGCGTGGTTTGCGGATCGTGTGTAGGGATTATCGCGCATCCAACGTCTAGCACCTAGACTAGTGCATGCCAAACCTATGGGCTGGGTAAAGTGTTCCATGGGACGTTAGACCCTGTAGCCAGAGTGCCATCCTATGAGCACCAGCGCCAACTTCCTAACAATGTCATTGTATAGCATTGGAGCCTCGCATTTCATGCTGATGCTAAGCTGTACTGTTGGAAGTTTTTCACGTGACGCAACATGACGGGCATGAAGCGTACCAAATCCGTGCATTTTCGATTCTGCAGTGTATTTCTATTGGCAGTTTTATGCACGCCAAAATGCTGAAAGACTTCGAAGGCACCCGACGTTTCCGTGCACATCTGTGTAATTTGAACGCTGACCGTCAAAAATCACGTGACTAAAAATCCCCTATAAGCTACGTACCAGCTGGTTTTAAATTTTTCCACAGAGTGACGTGGTATTTCGTAGGCCCTCAGATTTTTTGTGTAGGTCCCCAAATTTTCGTATACGTACGATGCTTTTTGCGCCCGTTGGAAAAACTGGCCTTAATGGTAAAATCTAAGTGTCCATAGCTAACAAGCAAACTCCTGTCAATCCCTTGTAACTTGTATACACTGCCATACAAAAAAGTAATCAGAAAAAGTCATCCTGTACATTTGAGAAGATCCATGTCTCTCACAGGGTCTCTATCGCTGCAAGTGACGAAATTTGACCAAGTCGACAGACGCGCACGCAGACGCAATTAATGGTGTCCTTTTGCAGGATCGTTTGTGGAGAAAGACCCGCAGTGATCTACTGCCAGAGTTTGGGTGCATCGGAGCAGATCCAAACAGGAACTGGCCCTATGAATGGGGAGGTGAGTTACTCTTATCAAACCGACTTAGTATTTTGCAATAACCACACGTATATCTTTCTCTGTCTTATTGATTTCTTAATTTAAAGCATTGTCATCTGCATGTTATCGGCGAAATTGCTCGCCAAATAATTTGCCAGTAAATTTTACCTATCACTTTTTCTTGTTCCACAGTTGATAAATTTAGGATACAATTTTCGTAATGGTTTTGCAGTTTAGCATTGAGTGGATCTGATATACGGTATCCGTTTGACCAACAAAAGGGAAAGTCGACGTGGCTTTCACGCCAGAGTTTCTTTGCTTTGTATATACGTGTACAGGCAGAGGTGCGACCCCTTGGCCCTGTTCACTTACTTTCCGGGGCCGTGAGCCTCTGTCTGAGGTCGAGATCAGAGCAGTTGTGGATTACCTCACGGCGCTGAGAGACTCGGGACGTGAAATCAAAATGTTCATCGACTGGCACAGCTACTCGCAACTATGGATGGCTCCCTGGTCGTATTCTGCCGAAGCTCCTCTACCTCCAGACGCCGATGATCAGGTACGGTTTCTTTCTAAGTCAGCAAAGTTCAAATCATGGACGTAAATCCCGAAGGAATGGGGCATAATATCCCCCCCCCCAATTTCTGAGGTGGGATGGGCTATTAAATCATCCCCAAACTTTTTTCGGGTGAGCAAAATTTAAAGCGGACTGTAAAGAATTTTTCAGAATTCCCAAAATTAAAATGTATTCAATATCACTAAAAAAGAAAAAAAGAATTTAAAAAGCTTTAAATATTTGTTTCTGGATACATATTACAAATGTACATAAATATCATGAACATCAACCTCTAAATAGAGTCATATAGTGTCCCCCCCCCCTTTTCAAATTTTCACGTCAAGGCAAGTCACTTTCCCCCAACTTCCCGTATCCAGCCAATTTCCTATACACATTTACGCCACTGATTCAAATGCAATGTAGGAGCTCGCGGATGCGCCACGCAGAGAGCTTTACCTTTTTTAACAGAAAGATGCATAGTGTTTAAAAGGCCCTGCAGAGTCAGAACTCGACGTTTCGACCAGGATGCTTGGTCGTCTTCAAGAGAGTGGTGCTGGACGGGCACAGATGGCTGTCTTATAAACTGTTTGGAGATGGTCGATGTGTGGCATCTAGGATGCGGAAGGCGGGTCGCTGGAGCGTGGAAGCCGGGATGCATGCATAAGACTAGGCCCACTAGTGTGAAAGAGTGGATACCATATACCGGTTGCAGAAGAGTGCATGGAGAACAGGACTTCCGGGTTTTGCTTGATGTAATCTTTACAGGAATGGCGCCCAATGTCACTGAGCTGGAACCCGGTGTCTTGGGGAGCAGTTTCATGTCAGTAGATCTAGATGGCTTCCTAGATCCTTCTTGCCGGGAAGCCAGTTCTTATGGCCGATGAGGAGATTACGATAAGTCTGGCATTGTCAAACATACCCCACACCACGGACAACCTCATCAGTTGGGATTCTGCCAAAGTCATTGCCACCGTCAGGAACTGTTCTTTTAAGAGCCACACCTCTTTTAAAACGAGATGATTTCGCATACACTTTCCACCCTTAAGCCTCCTACAGTTGAGCCACCGCCGTGCTAGGCTTCAAATCTTACTGCAGGTTTGAATTCCAGTGCCCCTAAGCAAGACAACTTACGAAACTATGATTATGTTTGGCCTGGAAAGATGAACTTTTTTCCATGGAACCGTCAAGTTACACAATGTGACGATTACTTGAGAAAAAAAAAGACTTCACGGTACACATCATGAGACGCAATTGACGAAATTTTATAGTATGCCGATTAGGGGTAAAATAGAACACTCTGGTCCCATGAAAACAATGCCTTTCTGACATGCATCGGCTAAGTTTCACAAGAGGTCCAACAGCTGATTTTGCCAACGTATCTGTATGAAACACGAGTCTACATCGCGATTAGGTTGAGGACAATGATGCTAACGCTTTTCCAACTTGTTACTGTTACAGGACTTACTTGCTGGTGCAGCCATTACCGCTCTAGAGAGCAAGCACGGAACAAAATACGACAAAGGAGGATCGGCTCGACTTCTGTGTAAGTGGTGGAAGCTTTCTTTCGGCGATTCTTGATAGCAATTGTTGGTATTGGGCCAACGGGTGGAAGAAAATATCAGCAACTGCAACCAATTCTCCTTTTTCTCGCACTCATGGTGATGCTCGTTTCGACTTCATGTAACAAATTATTTTCTTCAGTGGGAGATTATGAGACGCTGCTTTAAGGCAGCAGGCACACCGATCCTCTTCATAGTATTGAACACGCTCAGAACCGTGCGCGCACGCTCATAACAACGTGCGCATGCTCAGAACTGGTAAAAAGGACAGGTATGTTAGCCGCTATACCAATCGTCTCAAAGTACCCCATTGCGCATTTGTCCGAGAGGGCAAGTCTGGATGCCAGCGGTTGCCTCACGATTGTGAAAAACGTAAACAGCAAACGTTCACTCATGGCAGGTTAACGGAATCATAACGCATTTGAACTCGGTTCAAATATTTGGCCACCGCATTAATCGTGACGCAAGAACTGGTTTTGATAAGGGCGGATCTGGTATTTTTTCGGGGGGGGGTGTTAATCCATTATATTGTCATCGGTGTACAATTAGTAATAAATGTTGTTGGATGTGTTGTCTTTGCTTTTACCACTGCTGCAGCAATCTTTGTTGCATTATCTATTCTTCGTATGCGTGCGTCAGTGCGGGGGGGGGTTGACCTCCATCATCTGCTTCGTTGCCCGCTTTGCGCTTACATTTCGTAAAGAACTGACCACCTTCGTCTCATTGAAAAATTACACGGGACACCCTTTATCTGCTGAAGTCTGCATGGATTATGTCTTCCGCTTTTTGGATCCAACCAATTTGGTCCTCTTTTTTTTTCCTTTTTTTTTTGCTATACCCATTCGATTACAGATGAAGCGGCTGGGGCGAGCTGCGACTGGGCCTACGCCACGCTGGGAGCCAAATACTCCTACGTGGTGGAGCTGAGGGACACCGGGAAGTTTGGCTTCGTATTACCCCCCGAACAAATCCTGCCCACCGGGGAGGAATCCTATGCGGGGATCGTAGCCGGGTTGGAGTATGCCTTGACACATTAACAAAATATTATGGCGCAGTGGCACAACAGTGCGGATCAAACTCAACAGTTTTCTTTTTTTAAATTCCCGGATTTTGATGGTGCTGAACAACTGTAGCCCTGTAGACGAATCCACTGACATTTTAGTGGACATTCCTGGTGGCATTTTGAATGGCGGTAAGCAATGGCTCATGTACATTACATTTCACAATGCTTATCGCCATTAATGGGGGCCACTCCAAATAACCAGCGAAGACCATGGTGACATGCAAGTCACCAAAAATGTGTGTACTAAAGAAAGGGCATGGCCCTGCTCCAATTCTAACGCCACTGCAACGACAATGAACATAAATAAAAGTGAACTTGATAGTTACGGGTAAAGGAGGGATAAGGTTGACAATCATGAAGATTTGTTCGAGATGATAAACAATTAATGGAGAGGAGATAACTGATGAAGATGATACCGAACTTGACAAGGCTGAGGAAATACGATGAGGGTCCATGGATATATGCAAGCCTTATGACGATAATGGCACTTTTCAGATTTCAAACATCTTGGTTTGTGACGAGTTTGTTACCATGACGATGATTACATTGGAAATTGGATTACATTAGATTTAGGTGTAAAATGGATGTTGCTGACACATGGTGTTGGCAAAAGGGATGGAGGGTGTAAAAGTTTTTTTAATGTGACATTTGGTGGCCTTTCTTTGGGGACGGAAAAAAATTTACTTGCTTTTGAAAGAAAGAGAAATGGATTTGACAAAGAAACGCCTTTCTCTCGTTATTTAAAACAAATTGGCCCCTTTTGAGCAGCGGGGACCATAGTTCCCGTTGGACCCATGGATTTGCCCTGTCAAGCGGTGCATAGACACTAGTATACATTTAACATCTTTGTAATGATTCTCGAACGGATTCATTATAGCAGTACACTTGTGCTCCATTAATTTCATTCTTATCTATTCAAAATCAGAAATAACAATAGAACACACACTGAAAAATAGTCTTGTAAACAGTTTAAGATCATGTGAACGTTTATGTAGATTTTCCTAATGCACAAATTTTGTTTTCTGTTTTTGATGTTCTTTAAAGTATAGTTCTCACTATCTTTCGATCTATTTCTCTCCTTAGACCCGAAAGCAGATTTCTTCAAATGCATCAGAAGCCTCCTCCAAATATAATTAGGTTATATATCTCAATAACATGCATTTTTAAACATCCACTGCTTTTCCATGAACTATCTTTGTAACGTCTAACCTAGCAAATAGTGCAGGAGAATGTAGATCTAATGTGAGAGTCATGGACGTAAAAAAAAGAAAGCGAATTGTGAAGAATGTTTGACACTTCCCAACGACTTAAATACTTTCAATATTACTCAAAAACGACTAAAAGCCATGAATAGTCGTAGATATCCATTCTGATGTAAGATTCGGCATGGGTGTATGTATCGCCCAAATATCAGGTATAATGGTGTCTCCCGCTTTTCAAACTTCCATGGCCGGGTGGTCATCCCCCCCCCACCTTTCCACATCCCGTATCCCCCTATTTCTGGCACAAACTTACGCCAAACGGCTTAGGTATACCTCCTGGTCAAAGAAAGCTGCATACTTGCAATATCTTTCGAAAATAATGGGGGATGCAATACAAATGCATTCAATCCAAATTTTACGAGGATTACTTTCCTGAGATCATGCCTGTAGACTTCTTTGAGAAAACAATAGCATTTCAACTATTCTTAGGCAAACTTTGGAAGGTCACCATGGGTCAGTGCCTGATCTGGAAAACAACGAGATACTTTGGTGACACTTCGATAGGGCATATAGTTGACGCCCGTGGTATGCACACCTTTGGTGTGTAGGGGGCGTTGGGTGCGAGAAATGAACTGGTGAAATGGCTGCTTCATGAAAACAGCAAAACATCCTCGAACAAAGCCTGTATTCAAGCGTCCATTAAGGGCGCTGCATTGAAAATAACGTATTCCTAAGCTTTCCATCACAGATTAGTTTCAGTGTTATCTTCGGTTTGTGTGCCATGCAGCTGTCGCATTCCCGCAAGTTTTACTGGCCTGATATCAGTTTATCGTCTTTGGCTTTGTGGTGAAAAAGATGACAACCCCTTGCTAGTGGTAGAAAGGGAGAAATGATGAAGTTCTTACATCACAATTTCCAGTAAATGTGGTCAAATGGTTGAAGCTGTCATGCGTGTCTCTTGTGTAGCGTCCTCTGGTTTAAATGTACGAGCTTAATCCCAAGGTGCAATAATATTATGTTCTATTCTTCCATGAAATGTTCACTCTTGCTTGATTAAGTTGACCGCAAGGAGTTGTCGGGGTGAAGTGAATGCCGTGTGTTTAAAGTTATAATTGCAATGGAATTTTTTTTAATACAATCCTCCAAAATGCACCTTTGTGTATCAGTTAACATGACTTTTAATCTTTGTTTCTCTATTTCCAAGAGCTTGTTGCTGCCTTTGGGGGTTTCATTCTAATTAGTAATTTCCATAGTCACGAGCAAAACTGTGAGGTCATGCCAGGAAACTTTAATGTTATATTAGTTTGTGCACAAAAATCTTCCGCAGGTTTTAAAGATGTTGCTGGTCTAAATTAACTCTTCTTCAGGGATTTGTTGTGTAAGCAAGCAATCACTCCTTCTTCATATATGTGGATTAATTATAGGTTCACAATTTAAACAGAAA
This sequence comes from Acanthaster planci, assembly GCF_001949145.1. The sequence continues at coordinate 761,998 of NW_019091438.1, forward strand.
ATCCTGTTCCTACCCAGATGACATTGCAGCTACAGCGGCATTAGAAAGTATGGATAATTGTAAATGCTAAAAAGTGCATAATTTTTTCAATGCATTTAACCTAAAATTTGTAATTTTGCAGAACAATTGTGTCTAAGCGAAATTCGTTGCAGCTACATTTTAAAGAGTAGGATTGTATAATTATAGACACAAGATATTATTTTCCACAGTTATTTACTGCTGGGTTATAGCACAAATTGTGTGAATATACGGTGTTTAAGAAAGTACATGTTCGTTGGCCTAGTAATCGAAATCGTAGATTATCACATATTCGAGGGCGGATCTAGAATTAAATTTACAGCTGGGGGGATTTTTTCTGAGAAGCCATAACCAATGGAATTTTGTTAAAGATACCCATTATGTTCATGAATACAGTATGCCACTTGGTAAGGATCTTGTTATTGGACCCCACATTTTTCAAAGAGCCCTCTTTCCCCAAATAATTATGGTGGATCAATTTCAGGTTTTGTTTTATGTTTTGTCCCCTTTTGTAACAGACAGCTGTACACATCACTGTAAAGTGAACTTACACTCATAATTAGTATCCCTTTCGATATGTAACAATTTGCAATATGACCACCCAGTCAAGACGTGATAGTTCAATTAGTCATTGTAATTCATAATAAATATTAATTGTAAAGAACACGGTCCGCCCAATCAGGATCAGCCGTGATTATGACGTTGTGAAATTACTTTCTTTGACTGGTCAGTTGTGAAAAATACCAACAGCAACTGGTGGCAAGGGCAAGCGATGATCATTTATCAACCGCTGGTTGATTTTTTGCCTGGTAGTCAGGATCCATATTTTGTACACACGTTACCAGGGAAAATCGACGAGTGCTCAAAAAAAAAGGTAATTCCTTCATCTTGAACTTCTATAATGCGCTTACCCGACGCTTCAGAGCTCACAGTCCGTGGTGAGGGGATGCTCTAGTGGGGTCGGTTCACCATTCTTCGGACCAATTGAATTGGAAGTTCGCAACAAGTCACGATGAGGGTTCTTCTTCTTCTGGCTGTTGTCGCCGCTGTGACCGCGATGAAGAGATACGATGGGTGAGATTATGTTTTTTTGCATACCGGTATACTGTCAAGCACAAACAATCACGTTAAAACTTGGCTCACAAAAGAATATGCAAAGGCGTCTTTTGGACATACAAAGGGAAGCGAATTTTACCGCGAAACCTTTCCCAGCGAACTCGCTTGGTTTGAAACTTGTGTTCCATTTCGACGGGTTCGCGGTGCAAATATGAATCTGTGATACAACAACGCGTTCGTCCTATGCGAAAAGGATACTGGCGTTGGGGCGGCAGCGCCCGCTGGAATCTAAACCGGGGAAACCCTGGTCCGAGAAGGCCAAATCAACAGGCAGTGCTGGACTGCGTCGTACGAAGGCGATGGTCAATATACCGGTTGGATCGCTCCTCCGGGCCACCCAGGGCCCTTGAATGTGAAGCGGGTCGAGACGTACCGGGCCCATTTATAACGCTTTCTAATGAGAACATTTCGACATTAACCCCCACTTCCTGGTTTGCTTATATATGGGGGGGGTATGTCTCTGAAGGATCCTCGGACGCATTACGGAAAAAATATAGCGTTGGCAAAATTCCCCCAACCTGGGGTAGCAGGGCCCCACTGCCCACCCACGGGGGACGAGAGCTGTGGTGCGACTCGGGCGTGGCTAGGGCTCGGGCATCCGTGAGACAAGCGAAGGGTGTGGCAGAGAGCGTCCGCCTGACCCGGGCGGGGCGCTGGAAACGGTGAGCCAAGCGGGCCTTGGCCAAAGAGAAAGTGGTAAGCCTGCGCCATCTTTGAACCAGCCTTTTTAATTAAACAACACGACCAACATAAATGCCACGTCCTTACCGGCACGCTGATTAACAAATTCGGTAAACAAGTCTCGGCTAAATAAGTGCTAGGGAGAGAATTCCATACAGGGCCTACAGACGCCACTTTACACCCTGTGCACACACAATGCTAGAGTGGTTTGAAAAAACTCAAGTGTGTTTTTTTAAGTAAACACCTCAAAATTTTCACTCCTCAATTTGGCAGAAAGTGCACCTGCCTTGACTCTACAATTTTCCCAGGGCTGACGGTAATTTTGATAAGCTGACATGAAAGATATAGATTCTACGAAGCTGTGCGTTATCGTCGTTGATACCGTTTGTAGAGCTTTGTTTGCCCCACAAAAGTGATAAGGTGACACGGAAAGTTTGGCCGTACCTTCCTTTGATGGTTCTGCAAGGACATGATTTTTTATTCATTTTTGACTGGGTAGCTCAACCCTTTCTTCAAATACATTGTGTGAAAATACCATGACGAAAAAGTCACTTTATGAGGTGTGCATGTCCCCTCAGAGGCACCGTAGCCACTACAAGAACGCAGCAGATTTTTAGATAGGCTCATTCTGCCTTGGCCTGTCACATTTATGAATATTATGAAATAATACTAGAGTTTTATACATTTACGGGAAATACATTTGGTATCTTTGTGCTCAGAATGGTGATTGAAGAATCCTATATACCTCAAAAAGATTTGGTTCATTGAATTAACTATTATGAAGCGCAAATTAGCTGCTTAGAAAACGCCTGTTTTAGGTTCCAAGGCGGGCAAAGCCCTGAATTTCTTACCGCTCATAGACGTAATTCAATGCTGAGGCGTCTTGATGCCATTCACTGCGTCGCCACTAGTCTTGGGTTCTTTTGCTCCCTCCTTCAGAATTTACCATGGTGAGAACTGAACCAGTACTTCGCCTCGAACACAGTTCATGTGATAGTGCACGTGTGAGTGTAGTGCAATCAAGGTCCCCAGCGCTATGCAAAACAAACTGAGTACTGTTGTGAGATAAAAGGAAGCGGCGAAAGGATGACTTAAATATTTTGAAACAAAAAAACTGAAAATATCTGAATCTGGTGACCATCGTTGAATGTAGAATTTGTTATATATTGCAAAACGGGCATGGGCATATAAAGAGACGTTGACAGAGCTACAGAAGTCCGTTTAGTCTTGTCAAAAACAGTCTAAATACCTTGATAGGTAGTCAGGTTGGCGTATTGGTTCTTTCCTCGCCCTCCACCTCTGCGGTCGGGGATCGATTCCCAGCTCGGTGCGCATGTGGATGTGGTTTTCAGTCCCATACCTGATTTCGAGGGTTTTACCGAGAATATCCCTCTGGGGTTTTCCTCCCACCTCTTAAACTGGAACTTCTCACTGTCTCCTCTCTCTCTACAAGCTTCTTCAGGCTTGCGAGCTACAATGCAATACATAGGTCACTTTTGAGAAATCCTTGGTGTCATTACCAGACATAATTAAACATAGTGATATTTATGATCTTAGAGGCCTAACAAGCAAAGACTCTGTAGATATTCTTTGTTGATCTCTCTTGCATTAGGTTCAAGGTTCTGCGGGTCATACCGAAGGACGAATCCGATGTGGCATGGATACAAAATCTGGAGCTTCATTCCTTGGTAAGGCTTGAAAACACAAAGGGTAAATTGAGCAGATTTTCAAGAAATACATGCATTCGTTTTGTTTCCTTTGTTTTCTTTCCCTTTTTCTGTCCGTCATTTCATTTTAAAAGCTAAGTATAGGATAAAACTCAATGAACTTACGCATACTTCATCAAATAAGCCTCCCCATTTTGGAATGGCAATCCTTACAAGTTGTATAACACATAAAACAACGCCTGTGATCGCTTTTTTGTTAGGCCTATTGTTTTCGTTTCGGCTAACAAAAAGTCAGTAGCCCACTATTGATACTATATAGTTCAAAGAGTCTTCCCCCCTTTTAAAGGCGATGTCAGTTTCTTACAAAATATATTCACACGTTTTTCACACCCAGTTAGATCCGAAACCTACATGAGCGTCCCTTTATGGAAGTAACGCTGTAGTTCTGTTGGTCGTTTCTACACTCGCTAGGTCGAGATATGGAACTCGCTGCACAGGTCCAACCATCCCGTGGACGTCATGGTGACACCGGCCAACGAGGTGCAAGTCACCGGGTTGTTAGCAGACAGAGGCCTGGACTATACCGTCATGATCGCCGATGTCCAGGCTCAGCTTGATAGCCAGGCCGTGGCCTCTGATACACCCCCGGGCGCATCAACTGCCGCCTTGGCGGACTTCCAGTATGACATATACCACACATATGACCAGGTTTGTTGTAACCGCACCGCCTTTCAATAAGACAGCCACGCGCAGAAAAAAACAAAAACAAGATAGACCGCGAAGAGGAAGCCTTTTCAAATGAGATCGACACACTGCATGCACTGCTCATAATATATAATTATGTATGAATGGCACAAACAATTTGAATAATTGAATAATAATAATCGGCAAGGTTGGCGGTGTATTTCAAAATGCCCATTTCCCTGTTCCATTTCAAACGACCACCCGTCATTGTCATTGGTCCCTTTCTACTTCAACCTCATTCATTTTTCTCCCTGGCATTTACGATTAACAAGCCTTCCTTATTATTATTTATTTTTGAAACTGAGGTTGCGGCGTCTTGCATAAAGCTTTCGTGCTTGCTTGCCCGTCAATCTGTGTCTATTCGAAAACCCTCCTTCCATCTGAGACCATAGCATTTTAACTGCCCTCTTTCTGTCAACCCTGTGAGTAATAAAGCGTTTTTACAACTAAATAATTATCTTTAGATTCAGCAGTGGGTTAGTGACATGGCTACCGAGCACAACAGCATCGTGTCAAAGTTCAACTTGGCGAAGTCTTACGAAGGTCGCGATATCAACGGTATCAAGGTATAATTTTTATACGAAACGATTTTTTTAAGAGGTTACCGTCGCTTCATGATGGAGTTGACGTAAGTGTCACTGATGCCGTTTTGCTCTTGAAAAGCTAAACTCTGGCATTTTACATCAACATTTCTCCAGTTAGAAGGGATCGAGCAATCCACATTCTACAATTTCGTTTGAGGAGATATCATTTCTTTTGTTTTTTAAAACAGAAATTTAAAATTCAGTATTATAAATGCAACCGAGTAAAGAAGAAGACATTTTTAATACATAGAACATTCCCATCCAGTTTTATAAAAACTTTGTATGAATGTTTACCCCCCCCCCAAAAAAATCCTATTTTTTGCTCTTTGTCTATGTCTCATCCGTAAACAATGCAAAACGTTTTATTACAATTATGAAGATTATTTGGTGGTGATGGTATTCACGTGATGAAGTTCGCTCGTCTCCAACTACTTTTTTTAGATTTCGACGGGTGTTGGCGATCCAAATAAACCCATCGTGTGGTTTGAGGGTGGCATCCACGCACGCGAATGGATATCACCAGCTACGGTCATGTTCATTTCCAAATCGGTAAGACACGGATGTTGTCAACGAAGAGCGTTGTATAACATCAGCTATTATATTTCAATATTTTTAGGCATTTGGTTTGTATACAAATAGGGAAAGTATCGACTCCAACTTTAAACAGATGCCAGGTATTCACTCAGTGTTGGAACTCCGACTTCATTTCTCTAGAGAGAATCGTTGGCTATAATAATTCATTGCAAGGTTTGTTTACGAAAAGATGTAAAAGCTTGACAACACAACTGGCAAACGTCTTTGCAAAATTATTTGCGATAATTATATTCCGCTTGTACAAGATGTAGGCTGGTCACTAATTATGAAACGTTAGCAAGATCGCACTTAATTGTTTTCAATGGCTTTTGCCATTTAAAAAAAAATTCCTGAGTACTTTTTTATTGGGCAAAAAGTTTCGCTTCGATAGTTTCAACAATTTTCTACGTCTATTCGATAGTGCAATCCCACTTTCCACGAACAGGTAGCGGAATTCCCTGTGATAAACAATATCGATCACAGTGGTGACACTAACATCTGATAAATATAGCGTCACAGGGCGATAAACCGCTGCATTTCCAAAGCATTTTAAAGGAACCAGGTTGAGACTGCGCATTAGTACTAAGCCAATCAGCGATCTTGTGTGATACCAGGGATTGACCTGGCAGAAGACTCTTGTCTCATCTTCCTATGGGCCGATATTGCCGTTGTGGAAGGTTGTGTGTAAATTGTGCAAAACCACTGCTTTCCGACAACGCTCTCCTGTGTGAAAAGGCTCCAAAGTTGTGAGTCGAAGACAAAGATTTCTTTGCTCATAACTGCAAATCTTTATCTCTACCTCTCAGCTGGTGGAAGACTACAATAACGGGGTCACCAACGTGGTCAACATTTTGGACGGGTTTGATTTCCACATCATTCCTTCCCTGAACGTCGATGGTTTTGTGTACACACACACGAATGTAAGTACATGGGCAACAGTTAGCAGCACTCAGTTTGGAAAACAACCACGTCCACTTTGCAGTGGTTCAAACTGTGAGTTATCAACCGGCTTGCCCACAGACTGGCAACTGTCAGCATTATTTTTAGTGACGTGTAGTTGAGATCTCTTAAGCTCAGTAGTAACCAGGACCAGGACTGGAGTAAGTGGTTCGTAGCCTCCTTGGGCATCACAATATACCTGTCCTCTAATACGCAGCGGTTTTAACTTCTTAGTCATGGTACAACGAGCCTTGCATATCACATCGATGTCAAGCTGTACTCATAAGCTATAGCGAGTTTTAAACTTGTCGAAGATTCGGAAGAACGAAGCGCACCATGGGATATTCGTTGGCCCATAGAATTCTCCCTTGGCTACCGATTTTTTCGAAGGCTCCGATGAGCAAAGTGCATATACTCTGCCTGGTTTCAAATCCAGCCGTGGTGGTACATACATTGATTTCAAGTATCCACGTCTACCATGCAAACTCCTGCAGAATCCTTACTCGCTCCACGTGGCCGCAGACGTGTGCAGATAAAACCCCATCCCATCCCGTGACAAATCTCTGTGTCTACCTCAGTGGTGTTGACCACCGCAAGTGACGAAAATGACCACAGAGAGAGAGAGCAATAATGTTCAGACGCAATTAATAAATGTCCTTTATGGCAGGACCGTTTGTGGAGAAAGACCCGCAGTGATCTACTGCCAGAGTTTGGGTGCATCGGAGCAGATCCAAACAGGAACTGGCCCTACGAATGGGGAGGTGAGTTACTTCTTATCAAAGCTACACGTAGGCCTACTTATTTTACAATTTCTACCTTCCTCTGTCTTGACGAATTGATTTACATACAACATCAGTGACATTGTTTATGAAATCAATGTTAATTCTTCTACAAATGGGGTGTGATTTCTTTTAAATCTCCGGTATTGTTATTGTTTCAGTTAAGCAGACGTCTGATCTGAGTCCCATTTTGGTTCACAGTGGGTAATTCGATACGTTTTATGGTAGTGCTGACTTTGTTCTCGTATTTCTAGGCAGCGGTTCGAGCCCATGGCCCTGTACAAACATTTTCCGGGGCCGTGAGCCTCTGTCTGAGGTCGAGATCAGAGCGGTTGTGGATTACCTCACGGCGCTGAGAGACTCGGGACGTGAAATCAAAATGTTCATTGACTGGCACAGCTACTCGCAACTATGGATGGCTCCCTGGTCGTTTTCTTCTGCGGAACCTCTACCGCCAGATGCCGATGACCAGGTAAAGTTTCTTTCCAAGTCAGCAAAGGTCAAATGCCTGTGTCTCTAAGCAAGGCAGGTTTACGAAAATATATTCATACTTACTCTGGAAAGGTTAATTTCTTCCACGGGGCTGGCATGTTATTTTTAAAAAAAAACATATAGCATATCATTCTTCACATCATTTAAATGTACAACAGTTTCAGATGAACCATTGGTGTGCAGGTAAGCTCTGAAGTAGATTACTTTTATTCTACGAAAGATGTATTAATTTACATCGACAAAGCTTCACAAGAAATCCAGCAAAGCTGATTTTGCCAAAGTGGGCGTGAGCATAACACGCCTTTACAACGTGATTGAGTTCAGGATAATGAATTTAATAGGGCAGTTTCCGCTCATTGCCAACACAGGACAATCTGGGCGCTGCCGCCGTTGCTGCTATAGAGAAAAAGCACGGAACAAAATATGTCCATGGAGCATCGGCCAGACTCCTCTGTAAGTATAATCGAGAGCTTTCAGCAATGTTTTCCCCTGGTATTCAACTCCTAGCCTGAAGGCGGCAGGCCTATTTTAGAGGAATAAAAGGACTGCTGACGTTGCACGGGGAGTTGTGTACTGTGTGGCCCACATTTAGGGCTGCGGCTGTCCAGTAACACGTGAACCCATATAAAAACGCTTGCTAGCGACTGCGACTGTTGGAGTGCTGTATAGCTTCTCCGAGACGCACCTCAGACGTATCGGCTTCTATTCGCCCTTTTTCTCGCACTCTTTTCGATTATCAAATCCACGACTTTGGAATATACTCAAGCAATCATGACTTGATGCAATTGCGATTATGTAACTTGTAAACGACAAAAATGTTGAATTCACAGCAGGTTAACAAAATCATGACGTCAAAATCGCACACTGGACATGACGCCCTTTATGCAGCTATGCAATACTGCGTGAAGTTCACGAACACCGTCTTCCACTTTTTGGATCCAACTATTGTGGCTTCTTTTTTGCTGTACCCATTCGATTACAGATGAAGCGGCTGGGGCGAGCTGCGACTGGGCCTACGCCACGCTGGGAGCCAAATACTCCTACGTGGTGGAGCTGAGGGACACCGGGAAGTTTGGCTTCGTATTACCCCCCGAACAAATCCTGCCCACCGCGGAGGAATCCTACGCGGGGATCGTAGCCGGATTGGAGTATGCCTTGACACATTAACAAAATAATGGTGCAGTGTCGCGTGTATGGTATGCGCTCTAGGAGAAATGGACGTATAGAGCACATGGGGGATGTGATCCTGCTCCCACCCCTTCTTACTCCACTACAGCACCGGTGGAAATAAGCAAGGGTGATTCGTGAACGTTTCGTTTGTAGTTAGCGGGTGGGGTGGTGGGATAAGGTTGGCAGACACGGGGATGACTTGTTTATGATAAAAAGACAGAAGCAATCGTTCAAAGTGAATATTAGACAAATAGCTAATGATGATGACACCGTGAAACTCGACAACGGACCGCGACATAGAAGCATGGACGTGCATTATACGACCATTATAAAGATAATAACATTTTGCTGAATTGAAAACCTTGATTTGTGACGAGTTTGTTACCGTGACGATGAATGACTACTTTGGGGCCATTATATTGGTGTTAAATGGATGTTGGGGCACATGATGGTGGCAAAAGGGATGGAGGTTGTAGTAGGTGGTTAACATAGTCGTAGATTAATTGTAACTGGTGTGGTTAAAGGCGGCTTACACAATTCGTCCATGCGTTTCACTTTCGCAGACACAAAAATCGACCCATTAACATAACACACGTGTGCGTTGTGTTTGGCCGTTGAAATCGCTCCCGTCGTCCGTGAAAGTGAAACGCGTGAACGCACGGTGTTCACAACGCACCATTGGCCCCTACGTCATGCGCCATTCTTTGTGAAAAAGATTGCGCCGGAACTAGCGCATGTTGGCTTTATACACATAATAACTGTGCTCGTAGGATATTCACTTCGGCATTACTTGCACACTTAAATTACAGTTCGCGTCACTGGCGAATTGAAGGGTAGGAGCCTAGGCCAAAGGGGGTTGAATATAGGCCCTAATACTTGTAATGACATATCTGGGGGGAGGAGTCTGTGATACGTAATCTACATGTACCTGGAAATGTAAGAAACTGAAGATCGATTTGGACATGATTTTTTAACATATTTCCGACTTCACGCGCCCTTTTCTCAGAACATAGTTGGGGAATCATTCCTCATTTAGCCTAGGTGTATAGATTTCATATTCTAGTCGTAGTATACCCGTAGATTAGTGATTAGGCCTAAACTATAGAATTCTTCCTACGACGAACCCCATAGATTTACGGGTAATTCTGTAGAAAAAAAAGTTTTGATTTGGTGGTGTGCATGGTGTAACAATTTTACTTACGTTTTCTGTTTAAGTTATTTTCTGATCCTGGTGAGGGATTCTGTCTATTTTCTTCTGCAGGATTAATTGTTTTGGCACTGGTAAATGTTGAATCTTTTCAAATCAGCTTTTCTCTTTGTCATCGCTCATGTCGCCTAAAACTCAGTGACATGCAGTCAACCTGGGACTTCAAGTAATAAAACATAGTATTTTCGTAGTTTTAGTAGTATTAGTGAAATGTGGTGCGTATAGTGGTTTTGCTTGTGAAAAGGGTTCAAGTTACGTTTAGTTAAAGATTTTGGAATTTAAAAATGTCTCTTCATAAATGATTAAAGACTGACGAATCAACGGTTGTGAGTTAAGTCTTGCTTCATTCTGAGTGGTATAGTCCTGAATGTGGCACGTTCTTGTTTCAAACACATTTAAATATGAACCTTGAAAAGCTGTTTCTGGTTGAAATTGAACAGAGTTGACAAATTCTCAGTGGAAACGTTCTCAACAGAACACCTGTGATCTCCGCAGGTTAACAGGCTCGAAATTGGCGCACTCCGAGTCGGGGCGTTGGTCTATCAATAGGTCAAAGCATGGAGGAAGGATATGGTCGAAGTTATCTCTCTGAGCAATTTTAGAGGAATGACGTATGGTGCCTTCTCTATCAGATTGAGTGTTGCCGCACGAAAGCTTTACATCTTCAATAAATGAAGTACTTTCGAACTTCGTTGTAAAGAGATATATTTTCCAAAGCTTAATTCTGTGACATCTCTTTATTGAAACATTTGAAAATATGAAATATATTTGATAATTTGTTTTTTGACAACTTTATCTTGAAAAAGAAAATTATTTAAATTATTCCCAGCTACATTTTCTTCAAGAGTTAATTTGAATTGACGGCTTTCACTGTGAGTGTAAGTATTGAAGGTAAAGATCCCCCCCCCCCATTTAGTTTATGCAGTGGTAGGCTCTTTAGTTTCCCTCAAATATAAACATTGCCAGGTACTCTGGCAGTTGAGCCTAAGGGCATTGCATAGCCGCTGGCTGAAACAAAGCTAGTCTGATCAGTTTACCCACAGCCTGTGTACAAAATTGCAGACGGGCATCCATCAGTGCAGACTGCACTAACTTTCTCTCCGTATAATGTGCTAGCCCAGAAAAGTTTGTCTGCCCCACTATATTGGATGCTACCATGCTAGTCAGATTGCGCTCTAGGTGATCCTCTTTTGGTGCTGTGTTGGGTTTCTTTTCTTGTTTTTTTTTTTTTTGTGTCCTTTTTGGTTTTTGATTTGTATGCTTTTTCGTTGCTTTCTTGGTTTTTCTCCGATTGATCAATGTCCTTTTCTCATTTTTTTTTTGCTCGTCAATTTCAATTAGCAGTCTCAAGTTTGGTGAATGATCTGAGGTTCCCAGAATTTAGTCTGCGTTTTCGTTCTCTGTTAATCCATTTTCTTACATTCTTGGGAATCGAAATAAAAACTTATAGTTCGCGACTTGTCTTTAAATCCGGTGTGCCTTGGTTTTTTTGCTGATTCTTACTTGTGCCAAATTTCCAGGTAACATAAGGCCAGCAGGTGAGTCGTTTATACGACGAGACGGAGGGATCTTAAAAATCTCACAAAACAAGTTTTTGGAAAATAAATCTCGTAAACATGAACTTGAAAATGTGATTTTGTGAAAATGAACTTTTCGAAATCTATATGGGAAAAAACAAGCTTGGGGACACATCTTATAAAATGAACCGTTCTAGAAAACTCACTTTTTTATAGATAAATGTATAGGCCTATTGTGTCACTGCTCTGACGGCTGCCGTGGTTTTCGTAGTGTTGCAAACAGCTTCCTCAGTGGAAATGTGTTTTTGTTACACGTGCCTTATGCCGCCAATACGAAAATGGGAGAATTAATTAATTAACACCTGTTTAAACTTAGAGATATAATTCAACGTCTATCTCCTCCCCATGATATAGTCGGCTTACAGTAGAAGCCAAAAAAGAAGAAGCCACCCCCCCCGAAATCCTGATTGGAACATGGGGTTACATCAGGGTGACATTCAGTTTAAAGGGATTAAAGCATCTCGTTATTGTAACGCTGGACACTTTCCTGTCTCCGGGTCCGAACCTGCCATCAAACGGTGTGGTACTCCCAGCTGCTCAGTTCAGCTGAGACTGATTTGCTGAGTTCCTGAGTGGGCTCAGTGTTCGCAATTTCCAACTGATTTTCGCCCTTTCTTTTCATTGCTCTATAGTTGAAGTGAATATAGGCTGCATCCTAATTTGTTGTCTAGAGCTGGGTTTGGCCTGAGGTTTTCACACAGAGACGAGCAGAAAATAGACTTCATAGTGACCCAGCCGTAGCTCTAGGAGCCTGTTTCAGACACTGAAGGACCCGACAACACATTTTTTTTTTTTTGGTTTGTTCGTTTGTTTGTTTTTGTAAAGGCCTCAGGGATTCGGTTGCCCGCACTGGGTTCCGAACCTTTTTGATTTTAAACTCTTTTCAATGAAGCTAGTAAATAAGTGCAGTGAATTACCTATCATCGATCCTGCGCAGGCACGTACCGCGCGGGCCGGCCGCGCCGTGACCGCTCACTGTACTCATGGCAATCTATTTGGGAAACCCGCCTCGCGCCTGCGCATTCAGTACTTCTTGGTCTTAATAACGGACTCTTGTGTATGTAACGAAATGATGTGCCTTTTGAATGCATTCAGGAACGTGAACCAGACTGAGGTTGAGCTTGGCGTACTCACTGAAGATGTCGTCCAACGTTGATTCACGTGAGTTTTTTATGTTCCGATATTTATCGTCATACAATGTTTGGGGACCTGCAATGTCTCCCAAAGTCATGTATAATCTTTATGGAAGTTTCTGGTGTAAAACACCCTCTAAGAATTATCATATCTACTGATTTTGGAAAAGGTAAAAAATTGTCACGTTAGCGTCCCGAAACGGATTCGCGTGACTGGTACTATGCACGTACGTATTGTGTAAGCAGAGAGTATGAGTGGGACCAGCTCTGTTGTGGCGTGCTCATTGATAAAGACTGGATATTAGCACATCGTGCTTTGTTAGTGCACAAAATGCGCGGCCCGTTTCAGGAGGGTAATGTAATGCTGCACGCTGTCAATGTCGTATGTACTAGCTGTGCATTAAGTCAAAATTGATTAGGCCTATGGAGAAAACCTTTTTCTTATGGGACTGTGGCTAAGCCCTCAGCCTCCCTCTGGAAAACAAGAAAATAATAAACAAAATTCAAGAATATCATTTCCATAACTGGCCTAACCCCACTACTGTGGCACGGATTCTCACTCTCGATCCATCCTTAGCCACACATCCATATACGCAATTTCGTGTCGGCATATTGAACATTTCCGCGTACCCACTTGTCATTGTGGGCGCAATTTCTTTTGCACGCAGAGATGATCCTTAGCATCCCCGCTTTCTTAGCGCCATTTATTGAATGATTCACTCCCGCGTTCTGGTATTTTTTTAGTTTTTTTGCCTTCACCCATTCAATCTCACGGGCTCGCTCTCACAGTCGCCATCTTTAAAATAAGGTCGTTGAACATTATGTCAATTGACCGTTCATCGTGTTGACGGCTGTTTCAAGTCCAGACATCTAATCTGCTGCCCAAGTCTTGGAAAAGCCCATTGGTACATGTAGTATCTTATCACTGTATTAGATATTCTAAACAGAGTTTGTTTCATTGCTTGGACTTTGAATTTTCTTGTTGTTTACTTCATTCAACGGAAACGTCAGCTCTCAGCCTCTCACTTTGGTTTCATCTCTTCCCTGAAGAAGAATTCTGTCACTCATATTACATCATCTGTCATGTGATTTTGGTTCAATGCGTCTGCAGATCTCACAGCCACAAATTATGGCTTTCGTGGATATTTTTTCAATAAAATCTGGGGAAATAAACGACAAATCAATCCATCAGCCTTGTTGAAACCACTTTTGCCTATATGTAATATTTCAGACGGTCCCACATCCAAACTGCCCCCTCACTCATTAATGCACGCCCTATAGTTTGAGTAACTTGGACTCTTAGTGGGCCTATGATATGCCTTTTTTATCATTTGGATTTGGTCGGCGATAGTAGAGTCCAAATAACATTCATAGGTTTTCCGTTCCCATTAATTCATTTCACTATAAATAGCTTATACCCAGAGTCAGAATCCTTAGAATTCACCTCCCTCCCTACCAGTCTTGAGACTGTCTAATGCGCCCACTTCAGAATTCAGTGGGAATCAAAGATTCCAATAGACTGGTGGTAAGGTTTACTCGTATATGGGATGAAAAGAGAAATTTTTCGTTGAAATTGGAAATGCTCATCAGCCGAGCTTTAAGTTGCAATCTTCGTTTAGCAATTCAAATTGTATGTGAACATACCTTGAGACGACGTCATGATGCGCCAGCCATGAGGCGGACCATTCTTAATAAGCATACAGTGTCTACATGTGCAAGCCAACAACTGTTTCCTGAGTGACACATTGGCCGGCATACAACTAGATGTGGTCACAGCTACCATGAGTACCAGTTCATAATTCAAAGTGCTCTACCTTGACATTTAGATGAATGGGGCTTGTATTGACATTCCATTTGACAAATCTAAATTTCTCAACTAAATATGAATGTTTTCCTTTCCACCTCACAGAATACGGTGCTTATGGCACTCAGCAGGCCCAAGGGTGAGCTCTCGTTACTTTGCTGTTGATTTCAAATTTAAATTCCACGCTTGGCATCCACTTGATCCTGAAATGACTTAACGCCCGCACATGCCAAAGAATTATGCTAACTAAAATTGTGCTGAAAGTCTTTCTCCAATTGTGCTTTTTACTCGGTTCCCCTATAGGTATAGCTATGGCAGTAGCCAGGGCTATCAACAACCAGCAGCAGGTACAGCACCTCCGGCCCAGCAGTCCACAGCTAGCTATGGCCAGGCCCAGCAGGGAGCGTATGGCCAGGTAACACCTACATGTACATGTAGTACACTCATTGGCTTCGCTCAGAGGCCCTCTTTGTGATTTGTTTGACAGGACAGCCGTAATGGCAAACTGAGTCACCAGAGATGCCAACTTGTACGTGTACGATTTAGATTTAGACAATTTAAATTTAGACGATTTAGACAATGGATGCTCCTTGTTAGTGCACTGTGTTTCTTTTGTTAGATGTTCGTAGTGTCATTGCATTGAGCATTGCACAAGTCTTTTCCACCACTGCGATAGCGAAATGCAAAGCGAACTTCATAAAAATGGAAGTTTCTTTTTAAACTTTGTGGATGTAAGCAGGAAAACATTTCCATACATGTGTTTTGACGTGTAAAGAAGTTGCTGAGAGGCGTCTTGTGAAGAAAGAGAAGATAACGGGATATTTTCTAATGGGCCTATTTTTTCTCATTTTTTTTTTACTTGCCCAAAAAATTGTAAGGGCCATATATTTAGGGTTAGTTAGGAAACCGGAAGTAGAACTATTTTCGGGGGCCTTGGCTATCATTACTATTGCATTAAGCTTCAACTCGAAGGGTTTGAATGTGTTTCTTTTGAGAAGTACATGTATAATAGGTAATTCGGAATCGTGTGATAGGATTACACTTTGCATTTTGAAAAGTTGGCATCTCTGTGTCTCTGTTTGTAAACGTGCCAGTATGTTTGAAAATAATGACTGGGGCCTCTTCTTTGGATGAGTAAAGGAAGACTTTTGGCTAGGGTACATCTCAATCCTTCAAAATCTCCCAATTGCCACCATGAAAAATTAGGATACAGCCTCAGTCCTCCAAAATCTATCAATATTTCTTGCATATGTTTTGGGGAGGGGTGCCCACTACCTCTATCTTTCAAAATCCTGGAGCAGTATGGAGGATTTCACAGAACATGTGGGCAGGAAGTTATGCATGGCTAAACATAACACAAGGTCCAACCCACAACCTTGTGACAATGCATCCTTCGCAATCAGCAGTGCAATTTTGCCATGCAGCCTCAATCCCCCAAAGATTTTGAAAGACTGATGGTTAAGGTTGAAGTTTCCTTGCGCGGTAATGTGAGCTTGCATTCTTGTCTTACAGTATGTTAAAAGTATAAGCATGAATGGGTACTTGAGCCGTTGTGTGCAAGAGTTGGGCAAAACTACTCCACAGTTGCATATTGAATACTTCATAACAATGCAATACTGTTTGAATTCATCAAAGACGCAGACAGGCTACGGTGCACAGCCGGCGGCTACTGGCTATGACTACAGCCAACAGTCACAGCAAGGCGGGTATGCTCAGCCCACAGCCGGAACGGCGGCAAGCGGCTACCAGCAGAGTACTGGATCTTACACCACGCCGGTATCCACATACGGGCAGTCACAACCCACTTATGGCCAGTCTGGTAGGTGAAGTGTAGTCCCTAGTCCCTCCAAATGGCCACTATGAGCCATTTATGCAGATATTGTCTAATTACATGTAGCCTGGAACATAATTGTATTATTGTTTTGAACCCTTGCTGAAAAAATTCACCCAAAACAATGCGGCCACAAATTCAAAGAATGTCTTACTAATTTGCCGGTAAGAAAATTGCATCCTTAAACGCTCTCTGAATATGCATCAACGAGACATTTTATTAGACCTAATAGAAGATGGTCTTGGAATATCCAACACAGTGGTCATAGAAATGTTGTGTTTTAGCTCAGATATATTGAATGTTGCAGCCTCAGACTGTGTTTGGTACTTTGCTTATGGTAGCAGGCCAGACGGGCTATCCCAGCCAGAGCACAGCAGGCACCACACCCGCTGTGACGGGCTACAGCCAGACCTCAGCCCAGGGAGGGTACGCCCAGTCTACCCCCCAGGGGGGTTACAGCCAGCCTAGCACGGTTGGCTACTCAAGTGGCACCAGCACGGGGAGTGGAGGCGGAGGTGGGGGCCAGTCCTACCAGCAGAGTGTGCCTCAGTCACAGAGTAGCGGGTACAGCCACCAGGGTGGCCAGGGGTCCTACAGTGCCCCAGAACCGCCCAAGCCAAGTAAGATTTGTTTTCATTGTCAGTCTTTGTATTTTTCATGTACGTTTTCAGTAGTTTTTGGATTTTAAAAAGCAAGCTTGACTGTCATTGACGAACATGGTATTCAAGTTGTAATTTTATGCATTTTGCATTCATTCGTAACTGTGTCCCCAAAATGGCCAACAAAGTAGACGACATACCCAGATACCTCTCTATCTGAAACCTTCAAATTGAGTGCTTGATCATACTACCCAAAGTTGGCCTGTGTACAGATGGAGGAGTTTAAGTAAGGAAGTTCAAAAGAAACAGTTTAGTTCAGTTAAAGTTCCTCATGTGATACAATGTTGGGGTGACAGACCCT
This sequence comes from Acanthaster planci, assembly GCF_001949145.1. The sequence goes on from NW_019091438.1 coordinate 779,273, forward strand.
CCAATGTGACAGAGTACTCCTGGCCAGTGTCGCTTTGGTCCTCTGTAACCATTCTGTCTTTGCTAATGGTCGGCCAGCTGACTAGTGTTCATGTTTCTGTGGTGCAGGTGGTGGATATGGCCAACAGTCAACAGGTTCTTCCGGGGGGTACGGTGGAGGGCAAGGTACGTCAGTGGTTCTGTGCTTGGATGCTTTGACTGACTGTGATGGTCCAGGAATGATATTGACTTCTTGATTGTGGCACATGGCATGTGATTAGAACTTTGAGCTGGTTAGAAAGAAGTGATTGTTGCATGAGAAAACAGAAAGGAAACCATGTAGAGGTTGTCTCCATCGTGTTTCAGAGGCTGTTTTGTTATTTTGCTTTAGTTTGAAGGAATGCACAAAAGGTTTAGTTGAACATATCCCAGTGTTTCACACTCTTTGCCCTCTGAGGACGCGTGAACACATAGTCTCTATTGGAGTATCGCAGCTTTGATCACTCACCCATTTCGCCAGCAGCCAACCAAATCAACAATACCAGGTTTGCAAGAGTGCTGGCATTTACGCTGTCAAACAGAAAAGATCAAGTCCCAGTGGAAATTGGCTCCTGTTCCGTGGGGAGGGATACCTTATATGAACGGTTGTGTGTGGTTATTTCAACACCCCTTCCATTGCCTTCCCAGCAGGTGGACCTCCTAGTGGGGGAGGTGGCAGCTACGGAGGGGACTCAGGTGGTGGATATCGCGGTAGCCGCGGCGCTGGAGGTGGTGGTGGTGGAGGATACGGGTAAGTTGCAGTCCAGATAGACGGTTTAGACATTAGTTTCGGCCATAAGGGTCTGGAGGTTTTTTTTTAGTGTCGCCTTTTAAGCCAGACGGTCTGCATTCCTGCAATCCACAAAAGCTGCGTTTCGGGGTTTTTTTGTAGACATAGGTGGGTTACTTAGTGAGAAGTGCCTAACTTATTGGGCGCATGTACCCGTTTCAGCTAGTTGTGGATTGTTCACAGCTGTGTGGTACAGGTGTTGTGATACAAATTGCTCATGATGTTTTTCCATGCGTTGGTGGGTTATTTGTCATGAAAATGTATAACTGGTCAAGATTGTGCGTGAAATGCACCACAATTTATTGGGGAATAGCTGTTGGTTTTTTTTTTTGTTTTTTTTCTTTTTCATTTTACCCCGTCCTGTGCTGCATAGAAAAATACTAGACTTGGGGGAATTTTTTTTAATGAAACAATTCACAATGACACTTCTTCAACATGCTCTTGAAATGTGTCGTGTGATTGTCTGTTTTTTGTTAACCAGCATCTAGGTGCTGTTACTCTCTCCGCAGATCCGAAACTTCCACAGGTTTTGTTCAATGAAACCTATTGCATGACAAATAAAGAAGTTTCCTTTGTTAGTATTGATAATTTTGTAACATGTTCACATGAACAAATAACGTCTTTAAGGGGGTAATGTGTTTTCGTGTAAAATGTTTCGGTAAATCAGCTTATTGCAGTATATACTGACATTTGGGTAGTAGTATTGTTTTTTCTTTAAAAAGTATTGCATAGAAGAAATTGTATTGAGACATTTTGTTAAGTGGTGTTAACAGTATTGAAACGGTGTAACGTATTTCTTACGGGTGTTTGAATTTTGTACTTCTGGTGTACAAAATGTCATGTAATATATGTATGGCATCGTGTAAGAAAATCCAGTTTCATGCTGCAAGTGGTAAATATGTTCAATAGTTTTAAGTGGGAAAATGAAATTGTATGTTCATTTTTTTTGTCACATTTGGCAAATTAATTCACAGGATATATAATTTTTGTAACTAGCGTCCGTATCAGTCATGTCCCATTTTTGTTACCCATTTTTATGATTTAAATTGTGGTTAATATTTAATATTTAAATTAGAACTAGTCATTTCAATCTCTTGTATGCCTCCACTCCTTGCATGTTTGTTGATCCCAAGCTCACAGCAGGTACATACAAATGCAAATTTGCTAGAAATGTGCTGTCACACTTGAGCAGTGATGACACAGATTGGGTATCAGAGTTTTCATACCAATTTTTCAAGTATTACCGAGTGTACATTTTGGAGAGACTTTCCATGTACAGTTCGTGCAGCAAGTGGATTTGGCGTACAAAAAGACTATTTTAAGCTTGAGACTTTAACCTTATTTAGCCTGAATATTTTCTTTTCAATTTATATGTCCTGTAGATTAATTTCTTTCTCATGTCCATGGAAAAATAATGAGGAACAGGTCCTGAGGTTTGAAGAAAGGTTGAACGATTTCAGCGGCAGAAAAAGATCGCAGCCACTGCCAGTACGGGAATGTCACACTGCGTTTTCATTCAGCACACCTGATGCCCATTCTCCGTCCTCCAATTTACTCCAATTTGAAATTTGTATGAATGCTTCTAAATACTGAAGGAAACTGTCACCACTTGAGTAGTTTTGTCCCTGTCTCCAGAGTGTGGCATCACCCACATTTATCGAGACAGACAGTTTCAGTTGTTTTTTTTAACTCGGCTGCAAAACTTTGACCCCTTTCCCTAAACCAGGAATGTTGAGATTACTTTGTTTGTGCACAAGATATGTGTATACCAATATGGTGGCTTGTTTGTCGAGTGAAACAAACTGAATCCAGTAGAGCTAAGTGCACTTCATTGGCTGCCGTGATTCTACAACATCCGTTTACTGGTCAAAGCAGATATCAGCGCTGCAGCTTTATGTACATGCATCCGTGTTGATTGCTGGCTGTCTGTGGTCCGTGATGTCAAATGGTGCAGCTAAAGTCCATCATTTTTTACTAATTAGCAATATTTCACATCAGTAACTCTGCCACTGTTCTAGTTGGAATTCATACTGTGAAATTCACACTTGCCCCGGCCTCATGATATCGTCAATGTGGTAGACATGGAGTGTGTTTCTTGACAAGAGAACTGCTGTTCGTGGATGTACTGAAAATTCTGTGAATATGCAATTATTCAGGCATATCTGGCTTCTGTGTGAGTAGAAATATGCAAAAGATAGTCTGCTCTTTGCTTCGATGTCACAAGTGGCAAACGCGTGATGAAGACTGCGGAATGAGAGCTCGGCATGTAAAAAGCTGACACGAGATATTTTCTCCACACCATAGACTTCCCTTCATTAGAATCAGGAATTCCAAAACCAAGACTGAAAACAGAATGCAAGTGTCCAAGGACTGGAAAATTTCAAGGTTGGAGCACTTCCATCACCGGTAAGGAGTCATGCCACTGAAGAATGGATGTGCAACTGCAGAAAAATGCCTCCTTAACATTTTTCACTGGTGCCTGCAAGCCCATCAAAGCCGCAGCTGCAATCGTGCCACTGAATTTGAGGAGTGTGATTTCTTTGGTTTTCCCCAGATTTCAGGATTGTTGGAAGCTAAATAATAATTTTTGGGGGCTATGATTCTTTGTTCTTTGTACAAAACTCAAGTGCTATTTTCACATGGAATCCTCGTCTTGAACTCATATCCTGTAAGCTATCAACAGCCTTGAAAAACTGGTATGTTAAAGAAAATGCCAGTGCTCGACAGTTTTGCTCATCCCACAGTGTCTACCCCTGGTCAGTTGACTGGAGTTGAGTCTGGTTTTCTTACCGTTTGAAGGATTTTCTTCAGAGCTTCACATGAGAACCGATCAAAGATAACCAGAGGGAGACGTTTAATGCTGCTGGACCTAGTTGCGCAAGGAGCATGCACTCAAGCCATTGGGATAGTGTTGAACAGACAGAAATATTGAAGGATGTTCCATCCCTAGCAAGATTGGCTTGTATCTGCCATGTGCATGTATCTCTCAACTTCCAATTTTCATTCCAGAATACATGTGAGTGAAGGTTGAGTGGGTAAGTATGCAGCATCAAGCCCTTCATCAAGAACACAGTGAAAATGATTTGTCAGAATTTTGATAATATATGATACAGACCTAGGCTCATGGACCTTGGATCAGTGGAGTCCATTTTACTTGAATGTCGACAATTCTCTTACAGGTGGGGAAAACATTGTTCAAATAAGTACATTGGTGTATGGCAACATACATGTAAATGCTTTTTTTAGGTGTAATATAAAAGGTAGTCTGAACGTGTGTTAAAGTAACTTGGCCCTTGGTGTTAACTCCAAAATATCTTTCTTGTTGTATGGTAGTTATTTATGACAGCATGTTTGGTGATTTGTAATATTTGGAAGTGTGCATTTGTAATGTTCAGTTGATTATTGCAAACCAGAGTTAATGTAATCAGTAATTTCTCGTCGTTAAAGAAATTCTGAAGTATTGTATGTTTTTGTATTTATTGAGATACATGTATGTAGATTGATCTGAGGCAACCAAATTTTTAGTCCCAATGAAGATTGCGTCCTATGTTGGAACTCAGTTCAGAGTTGTCTTTTTTTAGAGCATGAGCCATTTCTTTCTCCAAGAATCCTTGGTTTTTCAAATTGCATTTGTGATCACGTGACTGGGGTAAGTCACGTGATTGGTTGCCTGTGTCAGGATCAGTCTATTTTAGTGTGTATTGATTTGTCAGTAGCGTTTGCTCAAAATGACACAGTCATGTGACTCAGAGAAATCACGTGATTGGTCGCTAGTAGTCCGTGATGGAGGATTGGTCTGTTGCAACTGTTGTCGAAATGCATGGGATAGACGCAGTACTTGAGTAGATTCTGTAAGATAAATGTAAATGTGTGGAAAATGCAAAACCAATCTTCCTTTAAAGTGAACCTGATCATTCAACCCTGGAGCTTACAGTGATCCAGGGGACTTCGGAGACTTGGGGTAGAACCTGGGTCTGGTCCCCTGCCTCCTAAGCATTAACAAACCCTACCATGTATCTCCTGCAAATTCCTTCTCAGTGGTGACCGAAGCGGCGGAGGCGCCAGCCGAGGGGGATTCAATAAGTTTGGTGGTAAGTTGGGTGTTGATTTTGTGCCTCTTTGTTAATTTTTTGGGGGGTTGGTTTTTCATCAGTGTTGGTAATACATGAAAACTGAGGCACTGGAAATACATGTAATTTATGGTAAACAAGTTTTTTTTGGGGGGGGGGGATTTTTGTTTTTTCTTTCTCAATATTGGAGATGGAAAAAGTACAATCATTGTGTCAAAAAGATGTTTTTTTTACAATGTGCAAGCAAACATTGTAGATAGATGGTCTCATGACATCCTCAATAATTTTTACATTGAATGATTGTTTTCATGAATTGTTCAAGCACCGCAAGTTTTCAGCATAGCCGGTGAGTGGTACTTTTTCAAAGTGCATGAAAATGCAAAAAGTTAATTTGTGGAGAACTTGTAACCATTTGTCCAACACTTGATATTTGTTTGCTCCTTTGGTAACAAATTGAACAAAAGAGGAATCAGTTTAGTGAAGAGGGGTCTAGAAATGAAATTGGTGTGTCACTGCCTTATCCAGGGGTGTGAAGTCTCTGCTTTTTACTAGACTTCCGCTTTTTGTTGAGTGTGCCGAATTTCATTTTCCACTTTTTTGCCATATTTTCTTCTTTGCGCAAGCGCCAATTTTTCCACTTTTCTTTTTCTACGGACGTGACGCGACAGTCGGACCAAACTTTGCACGTCCTCCTTCCGACACAGAGCAGTACTGTTACACTGTAATGCATGTGACTTACTCTTCTGTATATGTACATTTACGGACATACAGTGTATAGCGCAAGTCTTGCGTGTTAACAGCATACTGGGACCATCTGGTCATTGTGTTGTGATTGGCTGCAATTGAAATATCAATATTCATATATTCATGTCAGTGGGACTCGCAGTAGCACACATTTCACTGGAAATTTGTGGCTGGAAATTTGTGACAACTGCTTCGTAACAACTGGCGCAGGTAGCGCCAAGGTTTTGTGTCATGCATTATGGCACGGTTCTTGCGTGCTCTGTGTGCCTCGTTTTGTACGAGCTTTATTTTTGGACATAAACTCATTGTAAAATCAGTGTAACACAAAATGTATAATAATCCAAAGAGGCTCTGACTTGAATACAACCTTTGACAAGACTGATCCTCAGGCTACAAAGCTGGGAAAATGGACGTGGATGGAATACACTGTAGTAGATGGACAGGCAAACACAGTCTGTGCCTGCTAAATCCAAAAGCCTGCGGTGTGCATTCTGTGTAACAAAGAATTGAAATCTTGAAAATTGAGTCGGATCAGGTGTGAAAAAGGGCCAACTCGCTCTACAAACCTCAATCTTCACAACTTTGGTACGCGTATACCTGTTCATACTGGTTCATTTTAACCTTCAGGAATTTCAGACGGATACGAAGACGAAGTTAAATAAAAATGTGCATAGCCGAAATTGTAACAAACAATTCAGTGGGTGCACTAGGAGGCTGTAAAATGCACCACAGAACATCTACACTTAAAAACTGTCCTTGCCGTATATGCTTTGCACTTCCAATTTCAGGTACCTTCAGCTAATTTTGGTAGTGGTCCACTCGAACCCTTGCTTATCAGACACATTTCTGTACTTGGTACATAAAGAGTGTTATCATTGTTGGTTTCCAGTTTAATCAAAGGAAAGCAAGAGGTGATTGATCAATTTAACGGAAGTCTGAAACTCTAAATAATTGCAACATAGACTTGAGAATTTGGTCAGTAAGATTTGTTCCCATCGCTATTTTGAGACAGGTATTTTCTTTTGGATGGGGGGGGGGTCACTTCTGGTGAAACTAAAATACAAATGGTCTAGATTGATAGGACTCTGGCATAAAACATGTCTGCTTGAATATTAGCTTTCAAGCATCAGGTGTAGCTTTATGATTCCCAGAGTAAGAGTTTTGGAAGGTGGAAGAACTCGATCAGGGGAATTCTAGTAGCAAAAGATATTTCCAAGAGTAAGTTTGGGTGAATTGGTATCATGTATCGGTCGAGATCAAGAAACTACATTTGACAAAGGGATTGTAATGCAGCTGATATAAATTTACATGGACATGTATTTGACAACCACCCTCCTCTTTCCCCATGGATGTATTTGGACTCTTTAGGATAACTTGCCACTGTTGGAACGATATCAAGAGAAGAGATTAGAACATTGAGCAGTGGTGTATACATCACATGCAGGGGCGAACGTGTATATACGGAAAAAATATGCATGTGACTTCACATGAATATGTGCTCACATGCCCCTGTGCACCAAAGAAAGCTGGACGTGTGATTTGCATAGAACAGAATATAAGAGTTTCCTGTGCAAATGAAATGCAATGACGGGCTTGTTTTCAGCCAAAAGTAACTGGCACATTTTTGTGTTGGGTACTGTCTCCTAAAATGCGAGCTTAAGGTTATATGGAGGAGAAAATAATATTTTAATAATTTCTAGAAAAACTGTAGGTATGTTTGTGCTCAGCTCCAGTTAGCTGGTATGTGTTTCCCGATTAAAAACATGGGTGGCAGTCTCCCCGAGTGCTAACCCTAGTCCAAGAGAACAGACGAATCATTACAATTTTTTCCATGGGAGTAGTGTAGAGAACATGTTAGAGAACACGGTTAGTTTTTTTTTTTCCCATTGTTGACTTGAGTTCAGTGGAAACTGAAGCAGTTGGGAATGTGTTGTACATGTACACCTGATGTACGTGTGTCTGATAATTTGTTAATGTGACTGGGTCTGAAGCACTTCCCGTCAAGAAATGCTAAATCCTTGGTCTTACTCGGGTGTGTGTGTGTTTGTTTTTCCCATGAGGCCAGGTATTGGCTTATTCAGTAAAGGTCTTTTTATTTTATGGATTTTTTTTATTTCTGAGAATTTGTTATGAAGCTTTGGCATCAAAACAGGTATCAATGAATTGTTCGGGTTGTGATTTTTTTTTTCCTTTTTGAATTAAGTACGTAGAAATGAAAAAGTGTTCAGTGTCGGGAGTAAATTTTGGGTAGCAAAGCAGTTTGCTAATTACTTAAGCAGCAGTGTGCGTATGCTCACTGCATTTGCTGTCGTAGTTTTTAATATAGACTGTGCTGTAAAGAATGACTAAATAAGGTGTTCCTATTTTTGAAAAAAAAAATTATTTAAACTTTGGTTTTGTTTCATCTTTGGTGATGCAAATTGAAATATTATAAAAAACCTTAACCTGGGATGTTTGGGCTAATGTTGGAGTGTTGTGTAATTCAAGCGACCCAGCAGCGCACTGCATCCAACTTGTCAAACATTCCTCACTGGGAACATGGTTTAATAACCTAATGTGATGGATAGACAGCATGCAACTACAGGTTTAATGCCCAGTTCGGTTTTTCAGGTTTCTCAACGCATAATAGCCATCTATAAAAAAATTTTTTCAACATGTGTGAAGAGTTAACGCATGCAAAGCGGTACATTCTTCTGTAAGTTTGGCCTGAGAAGTACACTGAGATGCTGTAAGTAAAAGTGTGCCTTGGAAATCACACACCGACAGGTGTAATTTGTCGGCTCATTGAACCCAGTGTGAAAGGACCCAATCAACACGAAGGTTGAAATGCTCCTTCCGTTCACTAGATTTCGCTTAGTCAAAGTGCCGATTTTGTAAAATTGTTTTGCGTCATACAGAGTAACTCTTACGGAGCGGGACATCCTCTTGAGGACAAGTTTGTCCTGGGAAAATCCAGAAAGGAGTAAACTAAGATGCTTTTCAGTTTTGCTTTTAGAAGAGGGTGATACCAGATATCAGCCTTTGCTGTTCAAGAAATCGTATATCAGCCCCAATTAATTCACATTCTGTTATTTTCTGGAGGGGAGGGGGTGTTAACAAGGTATTATCAGTAGCGTTCACTTTTCAATGTGTCTCATGACTTACTTGATACTGGAAATGATTGCAGCCTACACAGTGTACATGGAGATCATAAAATAACCTAAACTGTAAAGTAGAGATCTGATTACAAGAGCTAGGGAATTTTTCAAACTCCACGTGTAAGTACATTGAAGCCATCGGGTCAAAGTGAAACTATGACAAGGTAAAAATTGACCTGTTCTGCATTGCAAGTTGTAAATGCTATGCCATGGGTTCGATCAGGGTATCCTTTGCCCAAAGTACTGTTGAAGAGGAAACAGTGTTGCTGTTTGTGTGCTGTCCATGAGTTATAAACAAAGTCCACTGACTTTCTCGAGACAGAAGGCGGACAGAATGCCCCAGAAAACTAAGGACAGCACAGAATTCTGTCTTGTTTGCCAAAATGATGCCTTTTGGGAAATTTTCTGTAGAATATTAATGTTACATATGTAAAAGGGAGCAACAGGTCTCATAACACTTTCATTTTTCTTATCACCAAGAGTACACATTGTCTTGTACCTGATGCAATCGCTGGCCAAATGCCTGTAGATATAGCTGTAATAGCAGCATCTCTAGTGACCCAGCAACACTGCAGGGGTTTATTTTTCATCTGGACACGGACCCAGAGTTTGTGTCAAAATATAGACCATGTAGACTGCTGCCGAGGGCTCGTCCATTCGATTTCAAGATGCCAACGTAATGTGAAGTGCAAAATGAGTCCGGGTAGCCTGCATTGCAATGAGTGGATGGATTGTTGCGCAGGCAAGCCATTTGTCAGGAGTAACGCGTCGTGGTAAAAAGAAAACCTTTTAGTTTGAAGAGAACAAAATTGTGATTTCAGAAAAAAACTGGAAATTGTAAGGCATTAGATAAACAGTGGTGGCATCTGTTGCGTTAGCCTTACACCTGTTACACAAGGTCCCTGCCTACCAGTACATTGCAGTGTAATGAAAATAATCTTAAGGTGATGGCAGACCATGTAAAGGAGGTGCTCATTTTCTTCTATTATTTTTCAATTTATTTTATTTTGCTTCGTTCCCATTTCACACCCAACTCATCGGTAAACAGAAACAAAGGTGAATGAGTAGGCCCCGGCCAAGGTTTGTGTATTCATGTTTGGTGAACGGTAAATCTATGGCTGCATCCGAATCTGTTGTCTGGAGCTAGGTTTAGGTCTTCACTCCATTGGAAATGCATGGAGACGCATAGACATTAGACCTAGCCGTAGCTCTGGAAGCCCGTTTCGGACACGGCCTTATCCTGTGGTACCTGGTTTTCATGGTAGCTGTATATCAGCTTGCCCATGCCCTGTGTGTACCTTGTAGTTCCAACTCCAAATACCAAGATACATGCTGAAGCCTGTGAGGAAAGATGTGGAGGTTCATAGGGAGGCTCATTTCAATTGATAAAAGACAGGTGTAAAGCTTCTACCAAGTGGGTGTGAACTTGAATTTGAGTTCACTTTCCATATGCACACTTAGCATGTGTTCTAGTGGCTCATTACAGGTGTAGTACATTGGATTTGTATGCTTGAAGGGTGGAGTTTCAAGGAGTGTTAAAAATTAATACATGTAGGTTCTGAGGAGATACCAGAAACCAGTCCTTCGCAAGCTACAGAGAGTGTAATGCATGATTTTTATTACAAAGTGATATGCTGCAGATTTTTTTTTCTCATCCAAACGTAACGTTTCTTCAAAAGCAATGGGGTAAACATTGCAACAGATTGGGATGTTTTGGGTAGTTGACTCCAGGATACTTGTATTCATAAATGGCCTCAAGGCACCAATGGGGAAATACCTATCGCAATGAATTTTAGAGATTGATTCCAGCAGAAGACTGTGCCAAGGTTGACTGTTATTAATCAGATAACTGTCTACTCAGATCATATGTTCAAATGCGAGCTGCGCTTGTCAACTTACACGTTTGGCACGTGTGTGTCAGTTCCAATCAACCAGCTGGTGATACTCTTGAATATATTTTCAGTCATGGATAGGAAAGGGCACAGCATAAACATGCTAAGTTCTGTGAGTGAAGTGCAAGAAAAAACATTAGAACATGAAGTTAGCTGCTTCCAAAAGGTTGACGTTTGTACCTGCAGACTTGGTTGGCAGTAAGCTTTAATTCCATGTGGTGACATGGATAAACAGAGTAAATATGCATTGGTATTTTGGAACCAGCTTTTTTCCCTCCTATAGATGGGGTTAAGATCCAGGTGTGTGTGTGCCATCAGCAAACTTGCTTTCTCTCATTTTCTTTTTTTTTCTTTTGTTTGGTTTTTCAAGAGAGTGCCTATTTTTGATGGGGAAAATTTACTAGATTCAATGAAATTTCTTCAGAAATGCATCTTTATATCCGTTGTCGCTTTGGGATCTTTTCCCATTTGATGTTGCATCCAGAGTTGAGATTTTTTTCCTGATTTCCGGATATTTTATCAGGGTTTTCCAGACCTCGGGGTTTTTCAAACAGTCTCTTTTAAAATCTAGAAAACCTGAGTTTACCGTTATTATGTTTGTATGTATAACAGTTGATATAGAACACAATAGATTGGTACTTGAAGGGGTGCCTATAGGCAAACGCAGATGTATATGTATACATAGACCTGACACTTCTGTGGGCCCCTCAAATCCTCTGGTGATTATTTCCTGGATTTTTCAATTTCCTCCGACACTCCTGTGCATCATCTCGGGTTTTTTTTGTTTTGTTTTTTAGCCCAGCCTTATGTGGTCAACCATTCTTGGTTGGCCAGTTTCACTGGTTTACTCTGAATTAAGGAGAAATTGTAGTCACATTGTTTTTAATACACGATTGACAAGAACTGAATTGCATGGTATCTTGTATGGACTCGTTGCTACTTGGTAGATTAAATCTTTTCTAGGCAGCCATGGGCATGTTGTCTAACATGCAAGGGTATGTCAGACTAAAGCTCTGTGGGATTTTCCTTCATCATATGTCCATAGCTTTGACCAAACATGGATGTTATTAACATGCTACTATTGTACACTCACTAGAAGTGTACTTGTTTAGTGGATTGTATGGGCTGTAAATACCAAATTCAATGTGTCACCAAGGTGCTTAAGGAACTATATGAATGTGGCATTTTCACTTGAAAGCGTTCTGCACTTGTCACCTGTGTTGTTGAGATTGGCATTCCATGGAATATGCGCGCACCCACGTGTGCACTGGTGCGACTTGTACAATCCTTAGTGTCGGTATGATTCACGAGGGAGCAGGAGTTGGCTGTTTTCGTAAGGATCGTAACACGGTTTATGAAATGAGCTGAGACTATGTAGGGCGTATTTGTGCCCAAGTGTAAACCCGTCGGGTCGTCGTAAGCTTGTTAACTTACAGGTGGGTTTTGTTTTCCTATTGTGACAGATTCTGGCCGTGGTGGTGGTGGCGGCGGTGCTGGAGGGGGCAGTGGCGGCTTTGGTGGGGGCAGTTCCTATGGTGGGGGTAAGTTGCTTGGTATTCTCTCTTCAGATCTTTGACATTTTAGTTTCCTGTGGGGCATTGGATTTTGCTACTCGTTAAGCAGCTTCATCGACCACGCAGAATAAAGTGCGCTACGTTGAGGATACCATAGGCCAAAGCTAAGTCGCTTGAAGTGCATAGCCTCAAACACTGTTGCTCTGTTGCATATGGTCCAACAGGTGAGCCCAGGAATGACCTTTCTACGGATACGGTCTTTATTAGTGGACTTGGCGAGACCACAGAAGACAAGATAGCGGACTACTTCGGCAAGATCGGTGTCATCAAGGTACGCTAGACAGCAAACAAGGTGTTTTCTTAACACGGCCTAGCTTTGTGGACTTTTTTATTTGACGAATTCTGAAGTGGAAATGCTTGAGGGGATAAACTGGTTGCCTTGGGAAAATGTAAATTCCCTGGAAGATGTTGGGTTTTTAAAGAGAATCCTTGAACTAAAAAGAAGGGCTTGTTTCAGGGAGAGGGAGATTATAAATTGTGAAAACCTCACTGACAAGAAAATTCTGTGCTAATGGTCCCTGGTTCAGAGGGAATTTTGCTTTGTGTCAGTACATGCAACTGCATTTTTTTAAAGTGCAACATGTCTCTTAGTGGGGTAAACTCAGAATGGTGATCAAAGTCTTAATATAAGTTGGCCCGGTCATGAGTTAAAACAAACCTGCAAAGGGTCCAAGGCTTTCTTGAGGTGATTTTTCGTGGATATTTTTGGCTCAAACCCAGATTGACAAGAAGCTGGGCAAACCCAAGGTGTGGATCTACAGGAACAAGCAAACCCAACGGCCGACTGGGGAGGCTACAGTGACGTACGATGACCCTCCCTCTGCCAAGGCAGCAATTGATTGGTTCAATGGTAAGTCGCTGAAGAAAATACCCTTTGGCGTTGCGGCGTAGTAGGCCGAGTCACCAAAGAGCTGGCAAGCCAACAATTAGCTTAGCTCCCACTGCAGTATTGAAGTTTGAGATAGGTCGAGGGTTTTGCCATGGGCACGTGACAAAATTTTGCAATCCCACCTGCCCCCGTTGTTTTGTCTGCTTTGACCGAAAAATTCTTTTGTGGTCCTCCAGGCAAAGACTTCTACGGTAATACCATCAAGGTCGAGTTTGCTACATCTCGCCCCAGCTTTGGGGGCAACTTCAGAGGCCGAGGCGGCGGAGGATTTGGTAAGAGAGAGGGTTATTCGTTCTTCTTGAAATGCAGTGGCCTTGCCACCAATCCACTTGATGAAGCCGTCAATTTATGGATACTCTTTGTGCCTCACGGCCAGCAGGATTTTGAATGTTTAAATGGAGATTCCTACAGAACTTGTGTAAGGTTGAGAAGGGAACATTTCACAGCATAGATATGGGTATTTTTTTGAAATCATTCTGTGTCATTGTACATGTATAAATATTACCAAGAAGGTGAAGGATAAACAGATGCTGGAATTTCAAACTGAAGGGCTAAAGACATGCAACACTTTGCCAGAAGCCCAAAACTAATACCCCCCTTTAGGCTTCAGCGTAGGAAAATTTGGTTCCAATCATTTCCCAAGTTCTCCAAGCAAATTTTCCCCCCTCCCTTCAAAAGGTGGCGGTGGTTTCCGCGGTCGTGGTGGAGGCCGTGATGGTGATGGCGGCGGCTTCCGTGGAGGTCGGGGTGGTGACCGGGGTCCTGGCGGTGGCGGTGGTGGCATGGGCGGTGGAGCCCGTCAGGGAGATTGGATCTGCACTGAGAAGTAAGTCCCCATACATTCCTCTCTCTGCCAGTGCCTGGTATCCTTCAGAAATGGCATTTTATTAACTTGTGGGGATTTCATGATTTTTGACCCCCAAATTCTGGTGGTGATTTTGTTGTGTTTGTGAGTTTGTCTCTGAATTCAATTGGGGACCCTGAATAATAGAGGACAATAAGGTCCCTGATTGACAGAGGGTCCCCGATTGACAACTGTGTACAAAACATATGGGTGGTGTTCTAAAAAAGTGACAAACAAAAGAGGAACAATAGGGGGTCCCCAGTTGCAGGCAGATACACACTTGGGTATGTGTGTTGAGGTAAAACGAGCCATAATCCTAGACAAATCTCGTGAGGCTTCCACCCCCCCCCCCCNCTTGTGTGTGTGTTTTGAGGAAAACGAGCCATAATCCTGGACAAATCTCGTGAGGCTTCCACACCCCCCCCCACCCCCTTTCAGTGTATGGTTTATGCGTGCGGTCTGCGCTCCGGCTGAACATGACTGAACATTATTTTCTACTTGTATAGGAAAACGCACAACTTGCCAAGCCATTTGGACAGCAAAGTTAGGCCTAGCTAAAGAGCTCCCAAAAGCCCTGTCAAGTCAATACTTTATTGTCACCCATTGTTACAGGGCCTGTTTCATATTTCCTTTTTACAACCCCCTTCTCTTGTGGATTTCACTGTATCCCCACCTATCTCGCCCCAGAAACCCTGAGAAACGTGGGGATTTGTCGGTTTTCTCCCCTGAATTTTTCAAGCGATAAATGGGGATCAAATTACAACAGGTATACCAATGTAGACAGAGAAAAGATACAAGGTCACCGTGTATTTTAGTACTCAGATTCAGTGCTCGTAATTACTGTTACATTGAGCTTGTGGAAACAACGGATGATGTTTCATTTGCTGTGTTCCTTTGTTTTCATTTTCAGTGGTTGCAATAATCATAATTTTGCCCGTCGTGAGAAGTGCAACATGTGTGGAGCTCCCAGACCTGCTGATGGTAAGCTACTTAAACAATGTTGATTTTTTAGACTCTTTGTTGAGTCTATCAACTCTCAAGTCTCCAAATTCTCAATCTACAAAATCAACCACCAAGTAGAATTGTGTCCTGAATGATGTTTTGGTCAGCACTTCCTGGAGCATTCACCTTTCCCTTGTGTATTTCCAAGCAAGAGTTTATGCGGATTGGAAGGTCCCGTATCGGGACAAATTTCTCAGGATGTTTCTGTATTCCAGAAGGTTTTATAGTCCTTCGGGTTTTGTTTATACTTTTAGGAATGTATAAAAAATAACTTTCCAAGACTGATAAAATACTAGACTTTTCAGAGAAAACTTGTGCCTAGTATTAGCTAGAAAAAGGGAGGAGAATCCCAGTATTTTATTACGATCTGTACAACTCTTTATGGTTAATGTTTTGTAGATTTTCCTTCATCCCTGTATGCTCTTTCCTTTGACTTCCAGTTGCACATCGATCCTGTCAGTCTCCCAGAAATCTACAGGAAGACCGCATTGTTGACTGGTTTTCTTCCAATTGCTTTCATTCCATAGGTGGCATGCCTGCCCCGAGTGGCGGTCCGGGCTTCGGTGATCGTGGTGGACGTGGTGGCGGCGGCGGTGGTTTCCGTGGGCGTGGTGGGATGGACCGGGGGCGCGGTGGTGGCTCCGGCTTTGGTGACCGCGGCGGTCGGGGAGGTGGCGGCGGTGGTGGCTTTTCGCCCCGTGGGCGAGGTGGGGCAGACAGAGGAGGGCGTGGTGGCTTTGGCCCCCGCGGTAGGGGTGGTCCCCCAGACAGTCGCCGGGGAGGGGAGAGGTTCCGTCCGTACTAAAAGTGACGAGGCAAGAAACTGGTGAAGTTCTCTTTTTTTCTGTGTACGAAGTATCAGTCCAGTTTCTTATGCTGTAGTTAAGTATTTCTAAAAAGATCTGTACATATTAGGTAGGGCGGCAGAGGTTTAAAACTGCACTCCACCAAAATTGGGTCAAGCTTCACAAACGTAATTCTTTATGAAAAAGAAATCGCCGAGTTCATCTGAACAGAACTTAATGGACTTTACTGTATTCAGAATGTCAGTCCCGTTGTTTTGTCTTGCCAAGTTTTGACAGTGTGCACTGTACTGCGTGTTGGGCAATGTAGGCACAGCAGATAAGACATCGGTTAGTCTGGTTCAAGGACAGGTGTGTCAGACCAGTGATAGTGCCAGCACCAGATGGAGGACTTAAACTTTGTTGTGTTATTTGGATGTAAATTTGGGGATGTCAAGTTGACGTGAATAGGTTTGATGAGGTGGAAGAAACTCTGGAAGCAGCTGGAGTGAGAAAGAGACACGTCATTTTTTACACAAATTTGAAAGAGGCGGACTTTGATGGCTTATTCATGTACATCACAAGTTGGTAATGTAGAAGCAATTTTTGTCATGCTCAGTGAATTAATCTTGCTGTTTGAAAAGACCCTCCACTCGTTACGGAGGTTTTGTAACTTAATGAAAATAACTATTTTTAAGTGACTGACGTTCCTTTTTGGTTTTGTCGTTACTTTTGTCAATTGTAATTTTTAGAGAAATATTCCACTCTGCATCACACCCACTGGCATTTTAATATTAATGTCATTTGTTAAAACAATTAGTACTTGCTATTTAGTTTTCATTAAGACTTGGCAGTAAACTTTAATGACACTATCATTTCATTGATGTTTATTTCACATAAAAAACTGTTCCATGTAGTGCTACACATCCTAAAATACATTTTAAAAGGCTCTGTAACTACTGAGATTTTTTTGTGAAGTATGGCAGACACAATGATTGGGCGCTATTTGAAGTGGTTAAATTTGGAGTTGAACACAAAGGATTTGACCCAAACCAAATAGCGCCCTCCTATTGTGTCCACCATACCTCATAATAGGCTAATCCGTTTGTTGGCTGCATATGCCTTTTCCACTTCAATTGAAGACTATGAGGGAAACTGGTTTTTAAAAAACAGGTTTTTTAGATACAAGGTCTCAGTGTTCCTGTGTTAATAAATTGTCTTTTTGTGCTTGTAGAACTCAGGAATGTGTCTTCGGTGATTTGTTTTCTTCATAGGGAGTTTTCATGAAAGGTGTGCAAGAATAGACGAAAGTGTCTCAACAGACCTTTTTACTAATAAATTCATAATTATGCGCGCATGTGCACCAATGGTCTTGGCGGTAAGCAGTACGAGCAGGCCATTGAAAATGTACAGGGGTGCGATTGGATCTTTTTCTCTCAGGTTTTCTGTCTTTGCTCAGTTTTTTTCATCAGAAAAGGTTTTTCTTCAGGATTGCTAAAGAGGTTCAACTGAACTGGCCCAAGGCTTCCTAGTTTGGGCCACCTGTAGCAACTTGCATGCGAGACGGTCTTGGCATCAAATGCACTGAAGTTTTGGTTACTCAATTTTAGTACATGTACAATACATGTACTAAAATTGAGCTCAACATGCATCAAATCTTGCAATTCGGTGTCGATTTGCCGAGAGCATTTTGCACACGGCTCCATGACCAGATAGGTCGACAAGCTCGCCTGCAGGGATATTTGCAACTCCCAGGAAACTGTGCTTTCAACTGACCTGTTGCAGTAGCATCACGTCAATACACCTTGTGAAATATTGTCCAATTTTTTGCATGCAGGATGTGCAAAATCTGTGACAAAAATCAGTTTAAAATGTTCCAAGGGGTTGTTTGAAGGGCTTGGCTACATGCATTAAATTTACATAGTGACAACTCCCTGGCTTTCTTTTTTTAATACAGGCATTTGAGAAATCATACCATCAACTTAATAAAAACCTTGCTGGCTATTAAAGCAAGAGAACTGCACTTAAAGCCATCTTAGTCGTGGGTCTGAACGTATGCCTATGCCAGCCAGAGTAGTGATAAGGTGGCCTCATTGTAAGCAGCGTTGGCTACCTGCGCATGATGCGTAGGGATAGGTAAACGTCACACTGGAAGGCACTCATCATGTCCTGCTCAGCCTCCCGCGCTATCTTGCCAATGTTTCTTTTTAAAAGTTTCTGTAAAAAATAAAATCCATTTCAGTTGACATTAAAAAGATTTTACCAGAAATTGATGCAATGCAAAACTGTATGAAGTAATGTCTGGAAAACAGGCTGTGTGTGTCCACTAGTTATCGACCATCACCATTGTGCAAACCACTGCAAATGGGTTTGAAAAAAAAACTTGAACAAAACTTGGAATTGGCTAACGTCATGAGACCGTTGCAGCTTCCAGACCTATAGAGTCTCTCAATTAGTTGGAATCTTTAGGTCTAGTAACCAGACTGGCCATACTCACCACGTGTGACTTCTTGTGGCAGATTATCATCTGTACAATCCGTAATCTCCCACTCTCCTCTGTGGCCCAAAGCTCATTTTTCTACCATAAAAAAAAGAAACGAACAGCAGAAAAAATTGAATAAACAATCTAATTGCTATCTTTTCCAAGGCCACTGCCTTGCCTGAGGCTAATAATCTCATATCTGCCAAAATCCCCTTTCGCACAATTTTGAGGGCATTTGTGCAATGGGGCAGAGCCAACAATTTAAAATAAGACACATGATGTCTTCATTTATAAAATTCCTTGTACGCAAAGAATGTGCCACTGGTAGACTGATTCCGTAGAAAATCCTTTCCCCTATCCCCTACCTTTCAAAATTTGGAAAATGGGCAACAAATGTTAACTTGATACTTCCATTAAACGCGATGATCACTTACTACCAGGGGAAAGCAACCCAGATTACACATTTCTGGAGTGATGTTGAAAAATTATGTTGGCCCATGTCATTACAAAAACTAAAAAGGCAAATTCAGAACCTGCCTAATTTTACAAGGCCTGTGGGGAGTCTCACCTGTGAGATGTTGTACGGCACTTCTTGAGGGAGGTACTCCAAGAGCTTCTCCCGGACAGCTTCCTGGACGATCTCGTCTGGTGACAGGTTGGTGACGACATTCCTATGATACTCCCAGTTGCCGGGCGATGCCTTGCTCAGCAAGTATTCCTATTAGGTCGCAGACAAACATTTTGCATCACAATACTGATTATTGAAGCCAAAACCACTTGGGACTCGGTCATTCTGACGAAAGGGGCTCACATTCTAGTGCATGTGCATAAGACTTGAAGGACAAGAACACAGCTGCAGCCAGACTCTACTGCCATACCCAGGCCAGGCTTCTGTAGTCCAGGGTCCGGCTTCTGTGCTTCTTCAAGCACAGGTGTGGGGGGCTAAGCTACATGAATTTTAAAATATCAAGTTACATGTACGTGATGCATCTGACATTTGGACTAACTGATGTGAAGGAAAGATGCATATTTTGACTGAACAGGTACATGTAAGCAATACTCTGGGGATAGAGCTTTGACATTGCTTGGCAATTGATGGACATATATATATACACCTCACAGTCACTAGAAGCATTTTCATTCCTACAGAACCAGACACAACCAATCATTCAATGACAGGACTCACCTTCAAATCTCCCAGACCTTCTCCATCCAAGGCCGAAATCATGAACACAGCTCCGAATCCATCCCATCCACTCCGCTTGTCTACTTCCTGTAACAATTTCCTGTATTTGGCCCTCTCAGTGTTCTTGGCCTCGTCTGCTTCCACAGTCTCAACTGGCGGGTGAGTCCCTTTATCAAAGTCGTCACTCTTTGATGAGAAGTGCTCCAGGGTCCTGACATATTCTCTCAGTGTTGGAGGGAGTTCTGAATTATTAAATCCAAGATTGACGTGACTTTCCGGGGAAGCCTCTGTACCACTTTCATCACAGTCTCTGTGTTCAGCATCAAATGCTTCAACTTCATGAAGCTCTTCGCAAGACAAATTGTTCCAATCTTGGTGGGTACCTGTGGAAGTTTCATCATCAGATTTCTCGACATGATCCACGGTAACTCTGTCCACTGGCTCTCCTCTCTCTTTTTCTTCCACCAAAACCCCAGTTTCTCCATCTTCCAATGGCCTGGGTTTATACTTGTGGGAAAGCAAGGGGCGAGTGTCCACTTTGCCGAGGTGTTGTGCTGTTTGGTCATCCAGGGCAAATGTCCGCCCCTCGATGATGCCCTCCGTCAACTGGGCGGTCAGCTCAAACAGCTCTTTCTTGGTGTTGATTAGATCCACCTGTGGAGGTTCATGTGCAGAAAATTGCCACAAACAAGTTCTTCACCAGGAGAAACGCAAATCCTTCAAGAGATTACGCCTACTATTCTTTCTCCACTAAGTTTGGGCAAGTCTGTCCCAGATTTAAACGAAGTTGATTTCACCCTTTCAGATCAAACTCTTGACTATAAGAACTGGGTAGAATCGGAATTGCAATTCACTTATTCTTGTTTCAAGACGGTTGATTCTGGGTGTGCCTAATAATTCTGAAGAATGGTTAACTCCAACTTGAGTTCAAAGATTTGGCAAGTTCTGAAAAGTCTGGAAGCTTCAACACACAGCAATCTTTTTGTCTCCACTCTAGTTTTAAAACCAAGAAGGGATAATTTTAATGAAAATGGAACTCTCACAATTTCCCTGAGAGCTTCAAGGTTGGTAAATGCCCTTTCTTTCAGGCGCATTTAATCAAAGGGATACTGCAAATTGAATTTTTTGCTGGTATTTTACCAATTTAATCATCCAACTCCATCCCAATTTCCATTCATCTATTTCATGCTAGGGCCTACAGGTTTCGGGTGTGATCAAGCGATTGCACCTTGCTACATAGCAATGATGTTCCTGGCAGCTATAAACACACCATAGGAATGAATTTGTTTGTGCCAATACATCACAATGTAATTAGTAATTTTTATCTACATTTACCAAGCATAAATCCTGCACCAAAGTTTTTCGGGGGGTCAAACTTGTTTTCAGAGAACCAAAACTAAAGACAAGAACATTTTTTCATAACAATAGTCTTTCATGGCCTTTTTTGAGTGGTCAGGCTATATTAAGGGCTTTTTATGGAGGGAAGGAAATGAAATCAACCAAAAATTACCTTTCTCGCATTATTTTAAAAAATGTAGTTCATTTTTGAGAGGAGCATGGCCCTCTTACCCCCCCCACCTTTGAAAATTACACCAAGTGGAATGGTGTTCAAGTACTGGGTCTGACTTTCTCATTGTCGCATGAAGTGGCTACTTGTAAAATACAGTCATGTCTGAACCCATCAAGATTGTGCCAGATTGTCGTCGGTGAAACCTATAGTTCAGAATCACACCTGAAAATATGACCTCTTGTCTGAAGTAGGGCTTATGGTTGGCCTCGGCTAACCCGGCCGAGGCAGACAGCAGCAGTGTGGCTATCACCCCGTGACTGCTGCACCCTAGCGCTCGTCCACAGGAGCTGGAGGTTACCACAGCCCTCCAATAGTTTCAGAGCGTCACTACCATTGAAAGAGAGAGGGGGTTCTTTCCAACTCACAAGCAAACTTTATCAACAAGTGTCATTCTGAGGGGGCGGGGCTTTATTTCAGGATTTGGACAAGATTTTCTACCTTATTCAGCACCAGGATGGATACCGCCTTGGGATGTAGGTGCAGAGACATCAGAATCTCGTTGGATATCTTCTGCCTTGTCCACTTATTGGATGCATCCACTAACACCAATGCTGTGAATTAAAGAGATGAGCTGTTCAGAAAATGGTATATAGTGCTATCATGAGAATTGATATCTTTATTTGCATTTGGGTTGGCTAATGCATAATTACTACCATTTATATCAACCTGTCCTTCGTTATGTGGATATTTAAGAATCAGTTAACCACTTGCGGCTGGGTGTAATTTGAAGTTGCATGACATAAAACCAGGGGATTTTAAAGATTTTTTGCTTTCAAAAATTCTTTAAAAAATCATAGCTTCCTTTACTGGACGTTTACACCCACATGAATGACTGTTTGGTGGCTACTCTAATCTGATAGGCAACATCTATTGACACCCGAATATTTCAGCCAAGCCAGCGGCCTTGTAAAAAGAGCCCAGCCCAAAACAATGACGGATTTCCTCAGCTATTGACAACTGAAAAAATGTTGGCAATTCCCAGCAGCTTTGTATTTCGCTCCGAGTACGGTCTTTTGTTACAAGGCCCAGCTCTTTTGTCCGATTTTGGGCTCCCCAACTGTGTGTATAAAGAACACGTACCCGAAACCTGGCTCCCAAGCAGCATATGGTTAAACACAAAACGTACAAAAAGTTTTAAAAGCAAAGTTGCTTTGAAACAGCAATAAGAAATAATCGCTTTTAATTTTTTTTTTATTGGGGAGAGGTGTTCCTGATAAAATTATTTTTAAAAAAAGAGAGCATATGTATGAAGGATTTCCTCATGAAAAAAGTACAAACACCAAAGCACTGGCACAAAGGTAGAGTGTACTATTTCGTCGACTTGTTTGTATTTCCCCTCAGATCTTGATGGATGGGCACTGCCGGACTGCAAGAACACCACGGGCATTTTAAACACTCAATCCATCTCTGCAGCCATTTGATTGATAAGAAGTTACATCTGTACATGGTTTGATATGTATTACCAATCAGGTTAACAAATGCAATTTGTCAGTCGGACAACATTTTTGTCACTCATTAAAGGAGTCTGTTACCTTAATGTAGGACTTGTGACCCACCCCCACCCCCATATAAAGGAGTCTATCTAATTAAAGGAGTCTGTTACCTTAATGTAGGACTTGTGACCCACCCCACACCCCCCAATATAAAGGAGTCTGTCTAATTAAAGGAGTCTGTTACCTTAATGTAGGACTTGTGACCCCCTCCCCCAAAATAAAGAGAAAGAGACAAGACAAATTGGAGAGTCAGAACTGAATATGAATTGGCATATCGCATGGACTCCCTCAAATAATCCAATAGTGGAAAATGTGAGTTTCATTGGATTCACTGAGCTCAGCAGTGAGAGTGAGAAATATTCTTTCTCGGCAGTTTACATTTTGAAGAGTCAGCAGATCGTCTCGCGCGGTCTTTATTGGCCCTCAACGATGGGAAGGGGCAAGTCACTTTTGAAATACAGGCATGTAGGTGAATGAGGTACTATTTCTGTTCTGCAATGCCTCTGTGTACAGAAGTCTCCCTAATTATGGAGGTATGTAAGAGCGTGCACGTTCCGTTTCCATTTTTTCTTCTTTTCTTACTTCGGGCAAAATCACCATGTACCAGCTTTATTACACAAGCGTAAAAACTGTCATTATTCTGAACAGCAGCTTGCGCGACAACTTAGCCATAACCGGGGGCTGCCTGAGCAGACAGTGAATTTTGTGCTGATAAGGACCTATAAATATGACTCCATCTTACCAAGATCTGCCTCATGTAGACTGTTCTTGGGATCAACCAACAAGGAGCGGGCCAAGTGATGCCTACAAAGGTGAAAAGGAAAGTCCCACATAAATATCGTCGTGAAAAAAGATAATCTATCGCTTATAAATTGTATTAATATTGATGTGCATTTTGACCTAATTCAATCCATTTTTTTTTCTCCCATCAAGAAAGCTACAAACTCCCAAATTTAGTACAATGCCACAGAGATAGTGGCGTATCCAGTGAGGGCAGGTGGGGCGGGGTGGTGGGAGGTCTGAAGAGATGTTACCCACTTTATTCTTTTGCTAATTGAAATCACCAACACTCTAGAAAATAAAACTTTCATCTTTCTTGGATTGGGTGAGGATTCTTTGATGGATGAAAAGGAAATATTGGGCCGTTATGTAAAACAAAAATCCTGGAATATGGAAAGGGAGAGTCTGGTGCAAGATTTCTGTCAGACTGCTGGCTTTGTTAGACCAAGTCTCGAGGTGACTCAAGCAGTAATACTGCAAAGCAAAACTTTTTAGCTATTTCACTTGGGGCCCACCCAATGACTAGAAATTACTGTCCCTTTTTCCAAGCAGGAGAACAATTCATGCTCACTTTCTGCCATGTTTGTAGTTGACCATGCCCGGTGTGTCCAGCAAGACCTGATGACCACAAAAAAAAAAATATCAAAACCTAGGAAGTGAAAAATCATTCAAGACATATGGAATTAAACTTACTCCATCCAATGGAGTAGAACCTGGAACAGTCTTTCCCAACAGAGTCTTTGCGATTAGAACCGCACCAGGACACTATGTACAAGAGTATGGGGAGAAAATATCCCATACAGGCTTACACCATAACACACTCTAAGCAGATTTTTACCAACCCCTCTCCCCACTATTTCAAAGAATTCCCGAGATTCAGAACCACTGTGGACACCACTGAGAGATAAAGGGAGTGGATCCTTCAGCCGTATCTTGCACCAAATGGTGACACGCACACTGTGAGAAGATAGCAACCCTGAGATTGCTCCAAATGTGTTAAATGCCAAACACGTGCAGGTGTAAATGTCAGGTTTTAAGTGCTATTTTAAATAAAGATAGGGCCTGCAGATATTTCTATCTAAGTTCAAAAGGGCATGAATCTCAGTTGGTAGAGGACTGACAAAGTATTCCTTGGCTTTCCAGGCTCAATACTCCATTCAAATTTCTTTGTCCATCTTTAACATCTTCTCCACAACCCTCCAGATGTGGTTTACATCACATTAGAATAAATAGGCTTGGTTTATAGCAAGCATCTAGTCAGTCTCCCTGCATGGTGTATTGGATGAGTTGACGGTAGTCACAGGTGAACTTGAGGGGCATATGGAATCCCATTAATTAATGGAGTGGAGCGACTGCATCAGGTGCAAGTGATGAAATTGCCCACACACCAGTAAACGACACTTTTAGGCTGAGTGTCCTAAGTCCTTGGCACCTCTTGCAGGAATGAAAAGAGGCCTTTCAAAATTCAGAATAACGATGAGGATCTGCTTGTCATTAGATTCGCTGTGTATCAATTGCCATATGTGGCAAGAGACTATTTGCTTAGTGCCTATGTGAGTTTGGGAATGTGGATTTGGCTTTCAGACATCTATCCATTTAATGCCCGTCCCATTCTGAACAGACCAAAAACTAATGAGGAATTTTATGGTTACATGTTTACTGGTAAGAGCAGCAGGGAGTCGATAATGTTGAGAGTTTTTCACTCACGATCTGTGTACTTTCCATGGTGAGAACAGCAAGGGCATTCAACTGCGTGGTGTGGACTTTGCTGGAGACAGAACAGACCTGGCAAGCAGAAAAAAATACAAATGAAGTGAAGGAAAACGTGATGACACAATAACGTCACAATCAGGTATAAACCGCAAACTATCCACAAAGTTAACAAAGTTCTGTGGCTGGGTGACTAAACTATTAAAAATGACCAACTTACGCTCAGGATCAATTTTCAAGGCTTGGGTTTGTCAATTGTAACAAAAAAAAATAAAACTCGAGATAAGAAAACACACCTTTATATACCTATAAGAAGTTTTAATTCAATAATCAAACTTTATTCAAGCATTCTGTCAATTGATTTCTGCTTCTTTCATATCTTACTCCTGCATGTCCTTGCAAACTTCAATCCTCCAATTATAGCCAACACTGGGCTTAAAGTGACACGTAAGACCACTTTAAGTTTTGTCACGTTTTGCGAAAGTGTTGAGGTCATGTTTATCTTTGGACAAAGCTTACACGACAATTGCAAGGCTACCCCTGATTAACTGATAATTATTTACAGCAGAAAGGTTGTAAAGTAAAAGATTAGGGTGGAAACTTCTCACTTAACCCATGAGGAGGAGTTACATTAGCAAAGATTTACAAGTTCTCACAAACATGCATCAGGTGCCAAATATTTTTATGGAAACTCCACTCTGTTCCTTACCCTTTGACCCATGAGTCTATTGATGAGCGTGGATTTGCCCGCATTGGGGGAGCCTATGATGGCTACCTTCAGGATGCGAGCGTCCGGCGGCTGATCAGGCTGCTGGAGTAACAGCATAGCTTGCTGAGCTGTCAAAAGCAATTTTAACAGAAAAGGTTTGGAGGTCACTGGAAAGGTTCCTTAGACGGTTAATGCCTGTTGCTATGCTCCCGAGTAACACCCAGATGGCCCAAATCAGTCCCCCCCAAAAAAGAAATGCAGTAGAATATAGGGTTGAGTCTGTCGAGGGGTGGAGGTGGTGCTGATGTGACATCTTTTTATGCAATACTGTCTTCTCCATAAATATACACATATTTTTCTGATCTGTGTAGTTTTACATAGACAGAGTAGCTCCCAAAAATCCAGGCCAAGAGTAAAAGGGCATGAGATCAATCACAATACACTCACTGGAATCATTGGCATTGTGATGCAAGGGCGGATGGGGTTGCCGGATGGAAATGGGGGAAATTAGGGGAAAGTGGGGAGGGGGAGAAAAAAAGGGAAAGAGAAAGAGGGGAGGGGATGAAAACTGAGTGAAACCAGCCCCCCCCCCACTATTTATGGTCTGCCAGTCTGCTACCGTTGAAAGCACCCCCCCAAAAAAAAAAATTGGAGGAAGGGCTATACTCAATTCCTGGCGGCACCCATGATATGCACACCTGTCAAGGCAGCAGCACTGTACATGTACCAGCTATTCCACAAACTGCCCAATGACAGTTATCCAGAATAACAGCCGACACCAATCCTTCCATCCATGGATGGATATCTCTCCCTCGACCATACAGTCGTGCCATTTCAGACAAGCCTATACATGTCATGATAGCATACCTCCGTGGAAGATTTCAAAATATTTCCATGGAGGGTGGTATGTCCCTGGTTAGCACAAAGATGACCAAGAAACGTTATGTCACTTCAGTCCGTGGGGAAATCAAAATCAATTCACAGTATGAAAGAGGTCTTCTACTCTTCTGATCAATGGGGGAGGCTTGCCTCCTCTCTTTCTGATTGAATGTGATTTGTCAAAAACTATCAGGGTATCAAAACAATCACAGACAGAAATGTTTCCCAAAGAGAGCACGGTTAAGTCTACCACACTGATTCTTGATACAATCTTGCAAAACACGAGCCTATTTCAAGGATGGATTTACGCCGGGGAGATGTAAATTAATTTGAGATTTTTGCCCTGCCGACGTGTATTTTAACACTGTATACTCAGTGTATGCCCCGAGCGCTCGTGAAAAATGTTAAACCATACGTCGGGCGGGGCAAAAGTCCAAAATAAATTTAAAAAAAAAACACGAGCCTGCCCAGCAAGGAGGGGCCAGAACTCAATATGGGGCTAACCATCACAGGAGCGAGTACATGTTCTTGCTCCCAAGACAGCTGAATTTGTCAGGTTATGGGAGCAAGTAGCTTCCATACGCCATGTGTGTTTCAGAAAATTGAACAACTTAAGGCCAAAGAAAATAATAGTTGTTTCCTATTACCATGATTACATTGAAAAAAATAGAATGGGGTAGGTGAGTGGTACCGTTTTTTTCTTCTTCTGGAGTTTCTGGGTAAACAAATTAAGGGTGGGGAATTGTTTTTTCACTAAAAAGTGATTTTGATGGTCTACAGTGTATTTGATCCATTCTTTTTCTACAGATTCGTAACTTGAGGATCGGTTTTTGTTAAAGATTGTATCCAGGTCAGAGTTGGTCTTGTGTGAGCCTGCTGTGCTGGCGCTCGGTGACATCATAAAAATTGTACTTACGTTGTGATTCCACAACAGGGGTGACCTGAAGTAAAAAAGTTCAGGTATTTTTCATGGCAAGAAAAGAAACCAGCGGGCATTAGTATTTGCACCTGTCTTTATAATTTAGGGGTGCATTTATGAGACAAGTGGGTGTTTTGTAGCTACCTGCGCCCGCAAATTTAGAGCCCTGGGGACTGACCTCTCTCGTGGCAAATTGGCATGCCCCTGGCTGCTTGCTGTAATTCGGAGTACTCTGCAGTTCTCGCTGTCCCTGTCATCGCTTGATTGTCTTCTTCTTCAGCCGTTGCTTCTTCTCCTATTGACTTATTCTGCTTATCAGCGATGCCATCTAAAGGAGCACTCACTGAAGACTGAGGCGTGACCCCTGAGGATATCAGCCTGATCGGTGATTTATGCTCTGTCGAATGAAGTGAAAGAATTTTAAACATGCCAACTTTTCTTTTTACATTTTTGGGGGCCGCTTAATTATCTGCTCATTGAACTTTATAAAGAACATTAATTAAACAATAGTGAACTTGGGATCGAGTGGGAAGTTATTGCCACACAACGAATTGCAAGTCAATACAGACACGACAAACACACATTGGCCATGACGGCTGATTCATTTGAAGTAAATACACATAATCCCCTCGTATATCTGCAGAGAATACCATGGTTTCATCATACATGTCCAGTTGCTTGAAACAAACATGACAAAGTCTAGAATGAGACCTAGGAGTTTATTGCTGTCTGATTTCCCAGACTGAACAGATCTCAATTGCATTTACAATGTATCAGGTCAGGCACCAACACGACCAAGGCTCGATCTACCAACACTTTGCCATCGCTTGATGGAGCAACAATGACGTCATTCTATTCTCACGAGATTTCAAAATTCTAAAAGGTCTGAATTCCGCCAAAAATACTTCGTAGATGGTCCGAAAAACCATCGTGGCTACGTAGTAATGTGGTATTATTTAGTGTGGATAGCTTTTGGGGATAAGATTTGATTGAAAAAGCGCAGGTTTTTAGACAGAGTAAATCCTGAACAGTAAGGCAGTACTCCGTAGGCCGTACTGATTCCTGATGTTTGAGGGTTCTGTACGCAATGGAATTTGAAAAGTGCTCTGAAGTCGTATCAGAGAAAACCTCCGTTGGGGCTTTCTTGATCAAATCTTCCCCTAAAAAGTCCATAATAATATTGTACACAACAGGTACTGTAACTTACATGAAACTACTGGGCACGTGTGTATTTTGCAGAGTGTAACCTACACTATTGGCAAAAAATGAGGTTTTTCCTACCATTTCCTGACCTATAAATCACGCAACGTCAGTAAGATAGGAGGCTCATTAATTTTCAGCTATTTTTTCTATTTTCTTTTTTGACTTGATCCTGGAGAGGATGTCATAAGAAACATTTTGTTATAGGTTTGGATTCAAAGCAAAGAAATACTGATTTAAAGAAGGGGTATTTTGAGATTTTGAGGGACATTTTTTGTACATGTGTAATGCAGTGCAAACTGATTTAAATGTACATGAAAATGAATGTTGATTTTGACTGAAAAGCTTAAAATCCATATTTTCATCAAATCTTTGTTCTCATTCGTGCCTTATTTCAATGAACAAAATATTGGCTTCACTTGAAATTTCAAAAAATTGAAATTGCGCACGAAGAAGAGGAGCAAGAACGTGCGGAAAAAGACAAATTTCAATCACAGTTTCCTATTTCAGAAAATGAGTTCCCAAATGAACAGCGCCCTCATTCATTTATGCATGTCCCAAAGTAAGGC
Organism: Acanthaster planci; assembly: GCF_001949145.1. Next base: position 808,511 of record NW_019091438.1, read on the forward strand.
TTGCGGAGTAGTGCCATTCTGTTCAGGAAGTTGAGTAAACGGGTGCATTCAGAATCCCATAGCGTTAGCCTACACTGCAATGAAAAGTTGCAACTACACTGTACTAGTACTGTACTTTTATTATTATTATTAATGGTTTATTAATATCACTTCATCGCTGCTCGAGGCAGAATTGTGAATTCGATTTACATGAAATAAAAAATTACATAAGTTACAAATCGTGTTTAAAAATGTCAAATAATATACGTATCAAAATAACATCATTCTATACACATCAAACAGTTAAGAAGCGCAGAAAAAAAATTAAATAGAAACCTGTACTCAGTGCACATACAAAATCAAACATGACTTTGACACACTGAAAAACCAAGCACCCCAGCCATCTATCAACCAGCCAACCGACAAACCAACCAACCAAATAACCAAACAACCAACAGACCGACAGACCAACCGACCGACCTACCAACAATCAACCAACCACCAAACCAACCAACCGACCAACACATCAGAACAACCTGATGCCGCACCCGCCAAAAAAAGAAGAATGTTGTCACTGTGGTAGATAAACTAATATGAACAAAAACTATTTCTTATTCAGAATCAAAGTTAAAAAAGGATTGAACTACACTTGTTACGGTTGGTCCTGCAACTACGTACACGGTTATGGAGTGCCTTACAATCAAATTCTGGGAGTGGAAGTAGGCCTAGGGCCTACATGTATACTGGGCTAGGTCATGTGACATGAGTCACAAGAACTCTACCAAAAAAATAAACTTACCTGCACAATCACTCAGTCCGCGAGACTTCACCTGTATATTAGATATGTGTTGAAATGGAACAGCCTTCTGCTGCCAGGGTCAAGTGATGTATAAAGTTCTACAGACTCATTTTATTTTAATGATGGCATGAGAGAGTGAGACTGTGAGATTGAATGGGTAAAGGCAAAAAGACTGGACAATACTAGCCCCACTAGTGTGGCATGGACTCTCACTCCCGATCCATCCTTAGCCACACATCCGTCTGCACAATTTTGTGTCGGCGTACTGAACATTTTTGGCACACCCACTTATCATCGTGGGCACAATTTCTTTTGCACACGAACATGATTCTTGACCTTTCCGCTTTCTAAAAATTATTTAGTGAATGATTTCACTCACATTATTGAGGTATTTTCCAGTCTTTTTGCCTTTATCCATTCAATCTAACGGGCTCTTTCTCACAGTCGCCATCTTTAAAATAAGGTCGTTGAACATTACGTCACTTGACCCCTCATCGCCTCAACGGCTGTTCCATGTCAAGACATCTAAACTGCTGCCAAAGTTTTGGAAGAGCCCATTGGTACATGTAGTATCTTATCACTCAGTCCATTTATTACATATGTCTTGACATGGACCGCTGTCGAGACGATAAGGGGTCAAGTGACATATTGTTCAACGATCTTATTTTAAAGATGGTGACTGAGAGAGCGAGTCCATTAGATTGAATGGATAAAGGCAAAAAGACTGGAAAATACCTGAATAACGTGAGTGAAATCATTCAATAAATGGTTTTTAGAAAGCGGAAAGGTCAAGAATCGTGTTCGTGTGCAAAAGAAATTGCGCCCACGATGATAAGTGGGTGCGCCAAAATGTTCAATACGCCGACACGAAATTGCGCAAACGGATGTGTGGCTAAGGATGGGTCGGGAGTGAGAGTCCGTGCCACACTGGTGGGGCTAGGACAATACCAGACATGCCAGAATAGCGTGAGTGAAATCATTCAATAAATGGTCATTAGAACCTGTAGAAGGCGGAGAGACTAAGGATTATTTGTGTGAGCAAAAAAAATTTGCACCTACAATTATAAGACGGTGCGCCGAAGATTTCACCACGCCGACACGAAATTGCGTATTCATACGGATGTGTGGGTAAGGTAAGGACGGAGCGGTATACGGTAGCGAGGGTCCGTGCCGCCAGTGGCATGGGGCTAACATTAACAGTAACAATGAGTGTGAAGCCAAGCCTACTTAATGTTGCAGAAATTTCACCTTATTATTTAAACAGCTTAAGGCATATCTTACCATTTGACAGCTTAAGACGTGAAGTAAATGATCTACGACAGGGAGCCGTACAAAGCTGTGAAAATTGTCTTAGCATGCAGAGCTTTTTAACAGCCATGGGGGCCGCCATATTGTTCGATGACGTATGTGTAGAGTTGGTCAAGTCTTTCACGAGGTTTGGCACAAATCAGTTCCATGACATAGAGGGCGCTATTTACGTAAGACAGGAACCCCCATGTTTCCGTAACTGCGAGAAAATGGTTCGTCTTCAAATAGGCCTACATTTTTTTGTAAGGTCACTTTCCCTGACAAAAATTCTAGCATTCGATTAAATGTACACGACTTATTTCCAGTGCTGTAGCCTGTAAAGTTTCTATAGGGTGGCGGCTGCATCCAGTTTGTTAAATAAGAGGCACGATCGAGATGTATCAACGAATATAGCAAAGTGTGCCGGAAGCTGTTGCTCCAGAGTATTATGTAGGGAGAGTAGCGCCAACTTCACGCTTTCGAACCAAAATGGCTGTTCATTACGTGATCATTA
>NW_019091438.1:811287-891852 GCF_001949145.1 Acanthaster planci
TCATTACAGCACGCAGCTAATTGTCCATGTGCACTGGCGCACAAGCCACCATGTTGGTCCCATTCATTGAGACACTCCTGGCGCAACACCTAACAGTTTTGCGTTGCTCCGTAGCAAAAGGCACCCTCTCGTTCACCCACACGGCACAGTACGGCAATGATTACAGATGGATCCAGTTAACACAAAAACTCGAATATTGGTCACATGCGGGTGGACCCCACCAATGGCGCTTGTGGCAATCATTGTGATACCACTGTATGGGGCCGTGATTGTTTCATGACACTCGCGCTGTACAAAACCCAACCCTGCTTACTGCCACCAACGGGGTCCATCGAAAATGCCCAGTAAAAATGTCACTTAACTCGTCTGTACGCATGCAGCAACTCACAACCCCTAGCCAGCCATAAAGAGCCAAAAAAAAATCTTTTAAAGGCAGATTCAATGCCAGTTTTACGCATTCAGATCAATGCTCAGTGAAACATTTTGCAAATCCTTTTATCAGCACATTCCCCGATCCATTACATTTGCCAAATCAAAACACACAGATAAGAAACTCTAAAACAACCACTCGCTGTGACCGTCCTTCGGGTGTATATCTACAATCTCAACGTTTTAATTGACTCGTCCTCACTAAAGAAAGCGTATGTACACGCGGTTGATAAAGAAATCTCCTTGATTCATTACAATCAAAATAGGCAAATAAGTTACGAACGAATGATTACATTCTATAAAAAATCGACAATCTATTATTAGTGTCCGAAAACAAGAAACCAAGATGTATACTCAGTCATCAAAAACGACAGATGAAAACTTTTTTTTCAATAAAATTGCACAAGATTTGTATCACCCTCAATAACATACTACACTTTAACGGGTTAGTTGAAGTTTTAAGCATTAATTAGGGCGAGTCAGCAGTAATAGGTGGTACCAAGTGTCGTCGGTACTGGTTTTTGTGAGCGTAAAGCCTGGTTCCCATATCGACGTAGGAACTGCAAAGAGCAACGCAAACTGTAACGCGAACATAATGGAAACATGCCAAACGGAGGTGTCGCCGGCGATGCAGACAAACGCAAACCAGTCTGCGAAAGATTGGCAAAGCTGAACCAGGTTAAACTTTGCCGACTGTTTGCGTTGAGTATAGCCGTACGTGGTATCCCCGTGCAAACATGCTTGCTGGCATGACCGGCATACAACGATGTCCCTCTCGCTTAGTTCCACAAATTTTGCCCACTTTCTCCCTAATGCTCTATTACATTCTTATGATCAACTAAATAGCTGACCATCAATGAAATGTACGAAACTGGAGTACAAGTGTGCCATTGTGAGGTGGTACTGGCAATCTAAAAGGCTATTTTCCGCAGTTTGCCATTTTGTTCGTATTTTTTGGGTGGACCGGAGCGACGTCATGCACCGTCTGTTCCGTTCGTGTCTGCGTCCTCACGTCTTGTGGACTGTCTGCGTTTACAAACGGCCATATGGAACCAGGCTTAAGAGACACACCCAGTGTAGTCGAGTACTTTTCCCGTACCAACGTCTGTGCTACATAATGAACTGTTTAGGAGGGACCAAAGCTACGAAAATATTGGACATTTGATGGTAAATGCCCAAAGGCAAGATTACAAAGTGAATGACATAAAACACTCCCTGTTTTGTAAAATTAATTTTAAGGAGAAAAGTACTCGAAAAGTTCTCGGCCGAGCACTTTCCTCCCACTTGCTGTAAAACTTAGGTGGTCTCTGAAGTCATCATTTTATTTTGTGATTTTGGCTTTATGCATTTAACATCCAAATTGAATATTCATGTTTTTGTTCCCTCCAGTTCAGTATTGGACATGCAGCTGCAATTATAAATCTCCAAGCAACAGCCGTGCAGTGGCTTTCTCAATCGACACCGACGTGCAATTTCCTTACTTTTTTATTTATGTCAATTTGGTTAAATAGGGTTTTTATGAGTTGTATTTTGCTTTCTTTTGTACAATGGATAAGATTTGCTCCCAAACCTGAATTCCAACGTGGCTTTTTTTTAAATTAAATACAGTTCCCAAAAGCAATTCTAGTTTCTCAAATACCGTACTGACCAATACTGTGATCTTTTTTTTCCGGCACAAAGGTGTTTGCCTTTCCGGTATTCAAGTAGTCTTGTTTGAACATGAAACAACGTTTCTCAGCATTAATTTGAAGCATCCAAGTTATGGTCACGCTTTAGAGACCTGGCGTTGGCCTTGGCGCATCTCGTCAAACATAGTCACGTGAACAGCTGTCATCAAATCACAACTTCGAAAGGGGCCTTCAAAACAACGACAACTTGTTTTGATCGAAATAGAAGAGGTGTTATGTAAATTATGTCTTCTGTATGTAGTTTTCTTGGGCGTCGATCGTTCCTCGACAGTTACCGTCTGCGATGTTAGGCCATTGCCAAACAGTTCAACACTACAAGATTGCCAGAATGACACACGAACAGGACAGAACAGTAAGTATAATTACAATGTACATGCAGCAATAAGGTGTCCGGATAGGTCGACTGGAACCCTTCACAGGGATGGTCTCAATCGCCTTAATTAAACTGTCATAATAATAGCAATCATAAGTCTTGTTTTACTCTAATGATGTTACATACATACAACCCTTATGTCAAAATGATCACAGAATAGCCAGCCAAAATATACAAATCTCAAATGCACGAATATGTACTGAGCCAGGAACAATATATCAACAGGAAAAAACAGACTTTTCAATTCAAATAAGAGAAAAAGCTTGCTACAATGCAAATTCTTACAATATAAAAGTAAAATGGAACTGCACCAATTTAATATGAAATTGGATAAAATAGTGAATATATTTGTTATAAAGTAAATGGAATGAACTGTTTATAGCTAGTCGAATAGCCCCGCTGTGCAGTTATGTTTGGCAGAAAGACAGTTTTCCATTTATCAACATTGTGCCAAAATTCAAGGTAACAAATGTATCATCTCAAAAAATGACGTCAAATTATTTTACTCCATTCACTGCCGTTTAAAACAGTGTTTTAATTTTCATGCAAAATATGTGGAATAGGAGAGGCCTACTTCTACAAAGTTTAATGTCTTAGCCTTGCCCCATTCCATCTTAAATAAGGAGTTTCATTTCGTTCCATTATAACCAGATTCTGCAGATGAACGATTTTGACGGGTTTGCTCGTTTTGTTTAATAAATCAATTCGCACCTCGTTGGGATTCAAAACCATGACCAAACCCCGACTTCACCATGACCCGGAACAGCCTTGGGGTCCAGAAATAATTGACAATAAACTGGTGCCTTGAATAATTGGTTCTAATTTTGAACAGATTTGTTCCAGCAAAACCCGTCCTTCGTTGGCATCATTGCAGGGGATAATTGGGAAAACAAGGAATTCAAGTAGTGCACCCACATGATTTCCACGCACAAAAGAATGTGGCTATTTTCAACTGAGTTTAATTTTGGGCTTAAGTTTAAGTGAAGTTTAAGAAAAGCGACCTGGAAAGAAATGTGAAGGCTTAGAGTTTAGCAGAGAAAAATTGCAATAAATAAGTTGGCAGTGGATCAGTATACTAAATCAGTGCTTTGATAATATTCGTGCTAAGGAGAAAAAAATCCAAATCCGTTTTTTTTTCTTTTTAATTTTCACATTGTGAAGCAATGTTGGAGTACAAAATATTTCAACATGACGCCGGCCGAGTACCAGGTAGGACGCTTTGTGTTTAGGCCGTTACAGGCTTTGTGACGCCACCTCAATCTGGTGCCCAGGCCATAGAGGTGTTTGTGGCAGTAAAATCAGTAATGTCACATAGGGAACTTGACTGAGTGGTTGGAGAAATGGTTGTAAACATTAGAATTAAGTCCCATGGCGTCAGAAGAGGTGCTAGTGTGACCCCCGTGGAGGAACTGTGAGGGCCCATGGAGTGACGTCATGCCGTTACACGCAGAGATGTTCTGTTGGGCGGCGAGGTGCCTGACCGCATGGGCCTGGGCTTGATGGGCGTGGAGGTGCGCCATGCTGGAGGACATGGTGGTGGGGTGATGGTACCCACTCGAATTATACATGTGCGGTTCGCAGCTCTGCATGTACATGTTGGACGTGCTCTGCAGAGGGTGAACACTCTGTCCCATGCACTGATTTTGGTTCGACACGGAGAACATGGAGAGCGACCGGTAGTCCTGGCCGTGCATGCTGTCCTTAGCCAGCTGAGCCACGGCCAGGGCCGTGGCCGGCTGCGCCGAGGTCATGCCTTGGTCGTCGGTCATGACGCCGTGGTCCTGCGAGTAGCACGGCGACAGCTGATCAACCACGCCGCTGGAAGTCGTGCCCGTGTAATCCGACAAGCGCGCCTCGTTGCAGCCGGCGTCGGCGTCGACGCCGAGGGCGCCCGTCCCGCCGCCCATGCCCGTCCTGGACGTCTTGGTGTGCAAGGTATGGCCCATGGGGGCGCTGGATTTGGCCAGCCCTCCCTTGTGGCAGTGCGAGGTGCCCGGCTCATCCACCCGTGCCAAATCGCCCTCACCAGCTCCTAGGGGGTCGCAGCCGAACAGCCCGTCGTCCATGCCGCGACCGGCCGTGTCTCGGGGCTGGTGATTGGACGAGGGGCCCCCAGTGTCCAGGTCGCAGCCAATGGGGGAGGAGTTGCTTTCGTGCTTTTCCTTCTTCGGGACAGCGTGGTCAGATGTCTTCGAGTTGTCAGAGTCTGCTCAAAATACAAAATAAAGGAAAACGGAAATTGTTAAAAAAAAAATTGTCTCATCATCGGAAAGGGCAGGCAGCATCTTGGATATCATTCATGCCCATAGGACAAAGCACTCATCGTCTCCGAGCTGATGAACTATGAACAGTGGGAGTGGGCCAATTGTAGGCTTCTTTTGCCAAGCAGTTTGTGAATTTTCATCCACCTGCAATCTCTTTTTCTTTGCTTTTGCGCTTTTCCTTTTTGTCTTCTAACTTTGTACATTTGTGTTAGATATAGTTTTATCAGGAGAGCTTGTGCTATTCTGTTTCTTGGTTTGAAGGAGCAAGCGCAAAGGATGTGACTTCAGTTGTCTGTGCTGACTGTTGAGACTTTTGCAATGTACCAAAACGGGTGCAGGACTGTAACGAAAACAAGTTTGGAATACTGCGTCGACGTTCATTCATGTTTCGTTCCCCTCGCTCTGAGTGGCCTCGTGGAAAATCCTAATAGAGTGACGTAGCTCGGATGAAATAAACGTAATTAGGAAAGAAGCTGTTTTCAGTCAAAATGAGCTTCTTCTTGCATGAAGACTATAGCTGCAAAGCTTAATCAACGATATATATGGGCCTATCTCGCCTTGTTATGGCGAATCGGGAAGGGAAGACCTTAAGCCAAATGCGGACTGAAGATGAGCTCAGTTCAATCGTTTCCTCGTAAGCAATTATCGTGGCTGATGAGCAAAGACAGGAAACTGTGAAAATGACTCTACGAGACCAGGGCCAGGGTGTCAGATCTGCCACCTGCCGGTGCTCGGAGCTTTCGTTGCGTAACCCCCCGTAGCCTCCCCCGGCCCGCACCCGCTCGCTTCACCGGTGATTGGTCCCTGGCTCCGCCACACCGTTGCCTGCCCGCACCGTACACTAGTGCAGCACAACATGCGAAATGGCAACTCGGGGCGCGTCAGAATTGGAGCCTGCCGTTTGGCGAAACATGTTTTTCTTCGCCCGCCAGTTAATAGAGGGGCTTCGCTTGTTCTTTGCACCCCAGCGCTCGGTGTTTGTCGCCCAAGCGTCCCCACAAGAAAAAAAAAAGGAGTAGGAGTAGAAGAAAAGAAAGAAGAGGCTAACTGATGAAATTACGACGGCGACGAATGGGAACACCTGACGCTGATAAAATTTTGATATCTCATTTAATATTCTATGAAATTTAGATGCGGGGGAGCATGGAGCGAGGCGACTCGGCCAAGTCTGAAGAGGGAGATATGATAGAGAGGAACTCCGTTCTGAGGCACAAACACGTGAAATATCGCTCAGCCTGCAAACTCTCAACATGCTCGTAGATTATATTTTTGCCGCATGAGTTGCTTCTCCTGCGCGGCATCGGCTGCGCCCTGGCCCCTCTAACCCATCTTTTAAGGGCGACAGCGGATTCCTATAAGGCCTTGCACGGCCATTAATGCAGGTCTATCAGCGTCGGAGGAGCTGCTGAATTTCTGATGCCGTAATTAAGACGGGAACTGTTCGGGCGACGGCGGTCTTCCTCTCGCCGTTAGCTCCTCATCAGCAGAACATTTGTGATCCATTACACCTCAAATTACACCCCCTGCTTTATCTCAACACAATGATTTATGTGCAAGTTATGAATTCTCAATTTCATTGGATGATACTGTAACCGTCGGGTTCCACCAGGTTTCCCTCGAATTGTTGGCATGAGTTAAATGAAAACACTTGAGGGAGATCTCGGTTATTGTGTTGCAAAGACGAACTGAATGAATTTGGCTCCTCGTCAGTATTTATTTCAAATAAAATGTAAACCGTTTCTAGGTAATCACAACAAAAAACTTAATTGCTTTTGAAGCTGATCCCAAATAGCCGTAATGTAATTTTAATTATGTTCAGAAATGAAACTCATGAGCTGAAGACATGTTCCTTGGTCTACAAAGTTATACTACATGATTTTTCACAAAAACCCTCATATTTAGTTATTTCCCAACAGAAGGTGTTTTTCCTTACCTCTTTTATCGTCCAGGTCTTCTATTTTGGTGGCTGTAGTTCGCTTTAGTGCTAACCTGGAACCCCTGTGAAACAGAACGATAAAAGCAAACGTGAAAAACGGCCGGATGCTATGCACCGGCCAAGTCCAGCACAGGTTGCAACAACATTTACAATATAACCTTGGCAGCCATTTCAAGCGTTTTGAGGGGCAGAAGGACTGGATGTGGACAGATGTGAATATCGAACTACATGTATCAAGTTTGATTTGAATGTGCCCATGTAGGTTGCTCACCGTGTGGAGAATAGGATTAGTAGCCAGTGGCACACCGGGGAGGGGCCCTGGGTGCTTGCCCTCCAAAAACCTGAAGCCTCAATGTACATGTCCATCTACAGCTTAAACTACTCGCCCCAACGCAGCCCTAAATCCCATTATCTATGGCCGCAACCGGTGCAGGGGCTTGAGCATCATGAGCTATTTGGGAGGGGGGTAAATGCCGGTCCACCCCCCCCGAAAAAATCCTAGGTGTGCAACTGATAAGGAGCATATTGGAAGACAAGTAAGACGGAAGACAGTAAAGTTCCCACACCACTCGATATGTATATCTAAATCTAGTCTGTACCTCCATGATCTATTTTATTAATCTAGTCAGCTATGAGAGAAATGATACTTGGCTATGAACTAACCGTTGATTGGATATGTTCATACAGTGTGACCATATCCCACGTGTAGTGTGAAAATCGGACCCTGTGAAAAACGGACTCACTGACCGTAATGCGCATGACTAAATGCACAGAACAATCGCAACTCGCGAACGTAAGGTCAGTGAGAGATCATAATTGTCACGGGGGGGGGTCCTATTTTGGTGAAACATCGAGTCGCTGAAAGTGCAGAGAGAGGGATAGAGAGAGCGCGCCTCTATGGTTTCACGGCGCTGTGGCCATCATACTGTCTCATTAACAATCAGTCAGGCATAAAATGATGAGTATATAAGTATACACAAACACAGATACCTACTTGCGTGCCATGCCGTTGTCCCGAAAACCCTTGGCGAATGGGTTGTGATCAATCTTGAGCTGAGTGATCTGTAAATTAACAGAACCAATAGAGGGAGAAGAAAAGGGAAGAGTCCATTACGGTGTGCAGCGAAGCAGAAATAAGAGGAGACGAGGAAACATTTGGCCCTCCCTCCTGACATTCTGGACAAAGATAATAGCTGTCCCAATATTATAGGGCAAGTTCGATCAGCAGCAAGTGTTAACCACTGGTCGGTTTTCCCTGATGCCCAATATCTATTTAATGCATAGGTTACCAGTCAAAATCGACCATTGGTTGACTATTTGTTGCTGATAGAACTTGCCCATACTTGACTCTGGCTTCACATAATTTTTCCATAGCGCACAAGTTTCCCCATGGGGCTATTTGCATGATGTAGGCACGTATGACAGTACAACATGGATAATATAACTCTGTATTATCGATGGAGGGACTGTTGTCAGCTACGCTCAGAAAGCCGTCAAAGGCCGGTTTCCTTCCAGCAGTACACGGCCATGTGGCCAAATATAACGTATTGCGACATGAGTGTCCCAAATTTTGGAACCAAAATGGTGGATTATGCGTCACTGCACATGGACAATTAGCACACAATAGCTGCATGCCGTACTGCACACAATAGTAACAGCAATTGTGATTCCAAAGTCTGATGTTGGCACTTCTCTGGACTAGTCCTATAGGGACTGGAAGCTAGCTACTGTTTAACGTGAGCGATTGGTCCTGTCAATTTGGATCCGTGAATATTTTGTCAGGCCAATAACAATGCTTAACAAGAAACACGTTTCAGCGTGGAGGCGAATGAAATACAAGTTCCTCTCCTTACCAAGCCTCTGTTGATCACAGCGTGGTAATTTATTTTTCAATGGTTATCATTGATAAATCATTTTTGCAATTTCTTTCAAATCAGTGATTACTGTGTTAAATTTCAGATAAATGTACCATATAGTGAAGTTGTCTTCGGTAATGAAGAAGAAAAAGCGAAATATGCTATCAGCTCCTGCTCGATGCGTGCATTGAGCGGGGACCGTTTCCTCATTTACATACACCCGGCAGGATTCTGCCAGATTCATTACCCACTACTGGTCACTACATACGGAGGACTTCTGTAAGACGTCTGGAGACTACGTACGGGACGGTAACTAGTCTGTCGCTACTCTCTCAATGTACAGTTCTGATCTGCGACCATGGAGGCCGCCACCCAGTGGCACCATGATGCATTTTTCAATAGATAGTTGTGCTATCATCCAGCTGAAGCCAAGTTATAATTAGACACGGCCTAGCTTGTACAATGCTCTCGCCGTTACTATAAGGGGTCTACCTAATGGCAGTGATCACGTGACAGGTTTTACCCCGGACACTCGCCGCTCAACGATTGCTTTCAGTGGCACGGCAATCGCAAGTCCGGCCAGTGTCGTTGTTTTCCTGTGATGGAGATGAGTCTATCGCTAGCCTTTTTCACAAGTCCTTTTTATGAGGCAAGTCATAAGTAACTGGGTATTGTCGCTGTTCATTGTTTTGAATAGTTTGTAACTTGGCTTGCAACTGGATAGCTTTAGATAGATCTGTGATAGACTTCCATGGACTTGTAATAGACTCGACTACAAAAATGCTGTTTTCCATTCCAGATCTTTACATTGCTTCATTAATTAATGGGAGACTTTGAGACGCTTGGTGGCGGCAAACATATCGGTCCGTTTTAACAAGTCTGAGCATGCGCGCGTTGTTTTGAGCGTGCTCGCATATTGTTCTGAGCAAGCGCAGTACTTTCCCTTTTCATATATGAAAAGGGACCGGTATGTCTGCTGCCACCAACGTCTGAATGTCTCTCACTGGAACGAGCAGCGAAATACAAACACTTAAATTATTACAGCAAGATTCGCGCTATGTGGATTTTGCACGTAAAACAATGGATTTGTGCCCAACAGTGTATCTTCGTCAAAGTCCAGAGGGCGCTTCAAAAGTGACAAAGCTCACGCATGTGACGCAATTTGCAAAAATGATGCGCGCTATATTATAACGACGCTTTTCTCATCGATATTCTAGGCGGTATTAATATTAAACGAAGGTTATTCAATTCATTTAAATTTACAGACCGTACACCCACTCCGGTCGCCAGAAGGTGGGAAACTGTTTCATGGCAGTGGATTTAAAACGCTTGTCTCCTTCTTTTTGGTTCGTCTTCAAAATATAGTTGCACTGCGACTACGTACGTATCTCTATTGGGTAAAGGTGAGGGATAATCCTCATTATGATATATCCTTTTCTCTGTATACAGCACATTCGTAGTTTTTGCCAACCAGCAGGTGGCTAACTACGGTTGACCGTCAGTGCGAAAGCAATTCGCAAAAACATCTGACGCAGATATGGAAACACTAAAATTAATGATAAATACTACTACTAAATACTAAATGAAAATGCCTCCATTCTTCACACTAATAGCGCACTTTGCATTTTAAGGCAACAAACATCACAAACCACGGGTGAAATTTTCCGTCAACTCAAGTCGCTCAGGCCAGGCAATCACAGAAATTTGCAATCGTGCGCTGTGTCAGATTTTATAGGTTACAGACCACATGCTTATTCAGAATTTGTCAAAAAAGACTCAAGATAATCGAATTGAAAAATACGTCGGGTTTTCGGTCTGGCGTATCCTTCCGCTCAATTAAAATATCAAGAGTGTGTTAATATTTAATCACTTGACTATTTAGCTATGGGGGTACCGGTATTTTAGGCCGAGCGGATTCTTCACTGCAACTGTGCCATAGTTCCTTCCCGAGGATTTACGCAAGCGGAACGCATGGAAACTAACTCCGCGCATGGCCTAAACTGATCGTACCCCCCAAAAAAGTATATCATACAAGAACTTAATTGTTTGAACAAACTCAGGGTTATACAAAAAAATCCACAGGAGCTTCAGCAAATATTATTCCCCGCTAGTGATAGTCGCAGAGCAGCACGAAGAATTATTCCGAGCGGGCCGAGTGGGACCGCTGGCGGACGGGCCAGCCGAGTCGAGACTCTCTGCCGGGATTATCAGATCTCAATTAACGTTTATCAATATTCATAACTTGGCCAAGACGCGGCCGATCGGGCGTGACGAGCTAAGGAAGGAGATACGGGTTGTATGGGGGGATGGGGGGAAATGGATGACGGGAGGTTGTGGTGAAAGGAGAGGACGGAATAATGCAAGAGGAATGGAGACGGATGGAGGTCGCGGCAAGTTTAGACAGGAGGTGAGAGGCAAAAGGATACCTGGGTCAAGGGCTTGATACTAGCAAGAGATAACGAAGAAGTTCCGAAGGGGATGGATGATGTGGTAGAAATGGCTGGCTCTAATGCCAGGGTGCCAAGAGATACGGGATGCTCAAAGAATAACAAACGTACGCCTTAAGTCAAAATACAGAAGAATAAAAGAGAGTAGGTGTGTTGGGGAAAAAAAAAGAAACGCAGAGGTGAAGAAATTGCTGAGAATAATTTTTACCCGAAGACTAACAGGCCAAACAGATATCTTTAACAAATTATGCTTCGTGGCTAAACAAAGTGATACCTTGCACATACAGCCGAACTCGCACTTTTTTCGGCTATTCAGTGTGTGTGTTTTTTCTTCAAAAGGGAACAGTGTGGCCGAGATCGGACATTTTTGCACAAGCAAAGACTTTAAAGCAATGGCAGTCAGTTGAAAAAATGGTTATAAATAGAAAGGCATACGATAGTGAGATGAAAGCGCAGACGTATGAACGCATGGACCGCCATGCCAATCTTGCGTGTAAAACAGTGATTTCTGAAAGGTTCGGGTTAAAACCGTGGACGGCAGCGTGTGTTGGACACCACGCAGATCTCGAAATTTGCAAGAAGTCTGGAATTCGAACTGGAAGTCTAAGTGTCTATCAATATCGTGTGTCTGTGGATGAAAGGGTCCATTCACCAGGAGTTAAAGTGCACCCTGACTGACAAAAGATAGACAGACTCAGCCTGGTGGGAAGATTTTCAACCGGGCTTGTGCACGCGCCCGGCGAACACGCGATGGCAATGCGCCTTAGGTAGAAGCACTTCTTCATCGGTTGAAAAGAGCCCTGTTGGTGGGAGTGCTCATTTTGTTGGTAGCGACGCGACCGTATAAAGCGTGCATTTCATAGTCTTCCGTGAACCAGCGAAGTTCAGTTCCCGCCAAAGGAGCATCCGTTTCTAGAAAACTGCTGCCATCTCTTGGTGAAGTCGCGGATCATACTTTCAAACAGAAATTGGTGGCGCGAGCATGCTCAGCGTGTCTTCGCTCGTACCCCAGCGCCCGAATAGGGCGTTGAAGGGTTGATGGCCTTGCATAGAATTTAGTGAAGGAAATACGTCACACGGGGTCACAGCTGACGGCGCGCAGAGCATTGTTGGTAAATTTCAGCCAGGCGTGCGAGCTCACTCGATGTGGCGGTTATCAATTCGATATTTTGTCTTAATCTTCTTCATTGCTGAAAATGTTCTCGCAACACTTTATTATTTCATCCAAAATTGATCAAAGAACCAGTGTTCGGGCTCTGCGCGACGAGCGAACAGCGCGTCCTATACCAACCGCCAAACGTGCACCGTCTTCTTGTGACCAACATGGCGTGCTGTTTCCCTTCAGCATTAATTTTGCCATTGCACAAAGGGTGAAATTATACTAAATTCCAAAAATCTTAATGACCATTTTTAAAGATAAAATTTGATTTGAAACACTTTCTCGAGTTTATCTGAAAGAGCGCTCAGCCCCGTTTCCAAAACCTTTTAAAAATACGCAAGGTAGTATTTTAACAAACGTGAATTAGAGGCCATGAATAAAGAACAGTAGCGAATGATCTTATAACTTCAGAACGAAAATCGCACATTATCCTGAGTATTTTTCTGAATGTTTTCTTGAAGGTGTGCGATACATACGGAAGACAGTGGAAGTGTTCAAATCTTCAATTTATGGAAAGAACAACTTTACTTTTGAAAGATATCGAAACAAAACCACAATTGTGCAGCAAGTTGTCAACGCTTCACATTATTTTCAAACCACAGTCCCTGCGTTATCACCCGAAATTTCAACTCGGTATCACTCGCTGTTCCCTAGACTTCTGCACACGGTTGAACTACTTTCACCCATAGACATGTTTAGTCGGGCTCTGTCAAAATTACAGTATCCAGGCATTGATTTCTGTAGGCATGCTGCTAGTCTGTAGGTATTTTAGGTCGATGGTCTGTGCTATGTAAAAACGCACTCTCTTGTTCCCACTCGCAGCGGATGGAGGAGAAACTTGGAAGTGAAAATCACGATGGGACTTAATGTAGGTTACGGCACGCTGGTCTCACTCGAATAAAACGAAGTTGAGGCTTCATTAAACAATAATTGGGAAATGGATCCACGCTTTCCGTGACTCGCTTCTCTTCTATATCAATTTGGAAGATTTACGGGAAAGTTAGCATCAGATTTCGCTAACGTAGCTTGTCCGCGAGGTATAACGTGACCACCCTTGGGAGCCCCCGATCGACTATGGAGAGTTTCCGTCCGGGAGTCTCAGTGCACGCCCGCCGGAGTTTGCTCATTTGCACGAGCGCTGACCGCGAACCAAAGAGCCAGCGTGCCGTGAACTTGGGACATGTCGCGACCACCGTGTGCCGGCCCGGCCCTCCTCCAGGCAAGTAACCGATGCGATGTCCCCTGACGCGGCGGGCCCGGTCAGGAAAGTAGCCAGCCAGCCCACGGGAATTACCAGAGGAAAGAGAGGGAGAGAGGGGGGGTTTACCAAACAAAGATCGGCGGACGAAAGGGCGAAACCGCCATGCCAGCAACAACTTCAGGGAAATCCAATTTAGCTGGGAATAATCTGGACATCATGAAGGATAGAGTTAGTCGGGGGAGTGGGCGGTGGTAATTCCCCTGGCTGTTTAAACGGCGATCGTCACGGGTGTAACCCCGCGTGTCTATATGTAATGTATGAGGTAATGGGATGTTGCTTGCGGGTACAAACACGATGAACTGTACCGTAGTCGAGATCCATTCGACTTGCGTTTCGCTTCAGTTACCGTCACTCTGTATTTACTCGATGCAAAGATGGCATTTTGAGCATGCATTTACATGTTAATTACTCAGTTCAGGATGAATTGATTCCCATCAGTTTTGGCTTATGACCCTAAATAAATAACATGAACATTAAGCAATCATTGAAAAGATAAACCAAAAGGAGAATGAAATGCACATTTTGAGCATACGGCCTACGTGACAGCCGAAAAATTAAAACATTGCGTGAAATATAGACGAAATTTAAGATCAAAATATAAATGCTGTAAGAAAAATTTCATGTGCATGTATCTCTTTCAGTTATTTACAATGAAACCACATGGAGTTTCGGGATTCGTGATTTCCATTAGTTTTCTTTCTTTGAATTGGCTTTCCCCATCAGTCTAATGGCAAATATTTTGCGGTCTTAGTTCAGAAACACGCTGCATTTGCGAGGTTGTAGAGTTACGACAACGATCGCGTTTGCCAACGTTGACCGTACCACTGACGCTGCCCGAGCCGGGTCGGAAACAGAAAACGTTCGGCCTCTCCGTCCACGGCGGGCCCCCGCCCGATGACAGCTTGTGAACGCGGTCTACTCGGGGACCGCCGAAGTCGCCAGGGGGAGGGGCCCACATGATCGGAAAACGCAACAGAAGCATTTGCCTCGCATGGCTGCACTGCCGTGACTCCTGGACCGAGAAAAGCAATCACGAGCCCGTGATAGCTATCGAATGGAGCTCGAATTCGATGGCTCGGGGATAGAAAAAACTATCAGACGAGAGTAAACCAGAGAGACGGGGGGAAAAAGCTGGAAAGCTGCAAAAATAAGGTCTTCCCCTCCCCTCGATTGTCGTGATCAGTTGTTACAACATCGGGTGTAGAGTCTGACTGAGAGACTGGATAGAGAGATGGGGAAACTGCGGAGCAGAACAAAGCCCAGGGTAGTGAGAACTCAAGGACTACCCGGCGTATGCACGCATACCGAAAAAAAAAGACCCACCACGGGCATACGGGGTGCAAATATCTCTACAAGACAAAATCGCTGCGGCAGGTCGGGACGGACGAGATTTCCCGCGTCAAAAAAAGTCGCTGCTTTAATTGAGTGCCTGCTCGGCACCATCTACAGCTGGACTGCGAACACAATGGCGTCCCATGTAGAAGCGCGGACTGACACGGATTTCAGGAAAAGATTGGCAAAATGAAATTACTCCCGTGGTGGAAAACTAACATTCTTTGTCCTTGGAGGAGAACTAACAGGGTGTGAAAGTTTTTCTTGGCTGAACCAATAAAAATGTCGCTACGAACTAGTTCAGGTGGAATCGTGCGGGTTTTTTTTCCTCAAGTGTATTCATGCCTCTCTTTGGGACAGTCTGTGTTGTACTAACCGAATGATACTGCGTTATGAGAACGTCATCAGCCAAGCAGAAAGCGCTATGAGAAACCGACCCACAACCAGAGAGTGAACACAAGACACAAACGGAGCATGGCAAATGTAGAATGAGGAGAAATACAGCGAGTGTCCTAGACTCAGACTCACAGACGGAGAAATGGAACAATAGAGGATATATTTTGGTATTCGTTCAGGAAAGCAAGCAGATAGAACAAAATGGACAGAATGTAACATGAAAGAGGTCCATAGAGACAGTGGCATCACATCATACACCACTCTCTTTTTGCCTAAAACTTGTATGGACAGCCAAAGTGTGCAGAGATATGACCTTTTGATTGGTTTTTGATTTCACCACAAATTTGTTCAAAATGGACATTTGTCCAATTAGTTTTTAAATAGGCTTGTGTTTTCATTTAGTATTTAGTAGATCTTGTATTATTATGTGGTGTGCTGATACCTGCGTGGGACCTTCGTGAATTGTTCTTTTACTTGGCTTGTTCTGTACTGACAGCTGGCCATATTTATTTTTAGCAGTTACTTGTTTAAAAAAAAACTGTGACGGCAAAAGAGCACAAGGTAGAAACATTTGCTTAAAATTTTGATAGTGCTGCAGGTCATTTTTGAAAACAGAAGTTCCAAGTACATAATATTGTAGCAAAACAGCTAAATTGCAGACTATTTGTCCTTAACATGGGACCGATGAATTCCTGTCCATATAGTTTAAAGGAGAACCGTATACCTTTTCATTCTGGTAAGCAGTGACGGCGATGAACGTTGTTTCCGGGAAAGCGAAGGTGACGAAGGAGTTCCAGCGAAGACTGAACACGTCGTTGGCCTGCACGATGTGAAAGCGCGGTTGGTACTTATGCATCGAGTTCAAGATAATCTGCTGGTGAAAACACAGTAAACAAAGGGGGAAGGCCGTCAGACGTGTTAGCAATGCTGTGCGATGATGTGTATATCTTCCGTTTCGTGATGATTGGAGCTGATTCTGGAGAACACCGACCTTTCCACATGTCTTTTCTAGCATTTTACAAAATGATTGTGTGTGGACATTTTTTGGTCATTCGATATGTCAACCACAGGGGTAACTAATAATTAAATGTTCATGGGACTGTGTGACATTTTCATTGAATAATGTCGATTCAGAAATCAGGTCAATATCTTGTCAAAGCATTACTTCAAGTATAGCTGCCAAAAATAATCCGGAAATGTGGTAAAAATCCCCTTTCCAAGTTAGCTGCAAAACTAGGTATAATCTCTTAATCTGTAATGAAATAAATAAGTATATTGTCCGTTGAAACGATCAAATGTAATCATGCATGAAGTATCAACTGAAAAATACAATGAGAAATTACGTTCAACGGTTTTAATATCAAAGCGACATAAATGCACAGTGCAAAGACTCATGATTCCTCAATAAGGTGAAAACGTCGATTTTTCATGAGACGATTCCCATTTCAAACAAAGACATTTGCCACAGGTCGATGAAAGATAGTTAACAGATGTCCAAAAACAATAAAACAAAAACCCAAATCCATATGGATTAGGAATCCAAGCCCGGCTGTTACACTGTCAGACACGCAACTAGACAGAGTGCGAGCAAGCCGTCTTTATCGTGCCAGCTCGGCGGTGCAGTTGGCGCGCTCGTCCATTTTGCTGTTACATCTGATCCGGCGTTGATGAACGACGTGGCGGTTTTGGCGGGGTCGGAGGGCCTTTTCTCGCCATCCGTGATGCCATAGCGTTTGGCTAGCGACCAGTAGCTGGCGAATTTCTCTCGCTGCCAGTGAAGCGGGCCCTGACATAGTACTTTTAGAAGCCAGGTCGACAGTGTTAGCCGACTTTTCGTTTTGATTTGTAACTCTTAATTTGGAATAGAATTTCGTGCCATATGATATGTCAAAGAATTTTGAATTTTTACTTTGAAATTTCAAATAAAGTGTTTATTTACACTCCCCAAACCATGGATAACGATTAGCGTTTGTAATACCTAAAAGTCATTTGTAACATATGAATTTCCATTTCAAGTGACAAGAATAAGCAGAAACAACCCAGCGAAGTAACTGAATTATTCACTTAAATCCAAGTTTCCTTCTCATGTTCAATCACAGAAAAATGTTTACTGATTTTTGGTTTTTTTCGCATGGTCATTTACATTCAATAATTGATGGATCTTATCGAATATTCACTGAGGTCGAGAAAAATATCGCACGTCCACTGATAGGTACACCAAAGTATTGCAAATGCGAAGAAATAAGTTTTCGTTGAATCCATCTTTAATATTCACTCCCATGTTGGGTCTGTCATTAGGGAAGTAGGCATGGTACAAAGTCGTTCCTGCCCAACTATGGTTTCGTTTCCCATGCCATTTTCGCGCACACAGTTTACCCATGTCCCCAATTTACCCTCTAATGTAATTATCACGCCGGTTTCTCACAAGTCATATTTCGTGACGAATCTGGAGTTGGGGCTGCGCCGATCCCACGAGTTGTTGGTTTCGCAGCATGTGTGCCGGCGCGTGCGCCTATTGTTGGCCAAGAGATAGCCCCGGCTCTTCTGCTTAATGTTCGCTCCGTCCGATGGATTCTCGTTTGTTTCGAACCTTCCCCACCCGTGCTCCGATGCTATTGTCTTTGGTCCATCATGAACTTCAGTCTGCTCTCTCGCCTTTGATTTTTTTCCCGTCAGGAGCAGTTGGAAGTTGGCTGTCTAGACGTGTACTAAGGCTGACGTTGTGATTTGGAACCATTTTCAGCACTCGCGCGGAGTGAGGGTCCTTGAAGGGAACCCGAAAAACGGATACCAGAGAGGATCTTAGGTTTGCCATCTTATACATTTTTTAAAGCGAATTCGTGTTGTAGAGCACATCGGACTGGGAATACGGGCTCTGCTAGGAGGGACAGTGACTGAAACATCATTGTTGAGGAAGAAACTGTCATGGCTGTGTCAAAGAAACAATGACAGTGTCATTTTGTTTCCACCCCCACCCTCACTGGTCATCCTACAAACCCAACCCCACCCCCACTCGCCAGTACAGATTTACAAAGATTTCTGCAAAGAAAAACATTGAGACGGGCGGGCTTTGAGTCCCACCTGCAGTGAAAATTGGAAGATTTTATTCACAGGTTCACTGAGAATTTCCTCGTGTGTGACGTTTTTTTGTTGGCTGCTTATGAATAAGGCAATCGTTTGTTTTGGGGTTGCTACGCATATCTTTACTCTATACTTACGGAGTTTAAAGCCAAGTGTGTATAAATAACGAGGGATGATCAGTTTGTGGACATTGTCCGTGATCTTTCTCCCTGAAACAGAAGGGTATAACTTCAGAATTACACATAATTGTACACGTGATGGTCCTACTGAATTGCTTCGTGATAATCGAAATTTCTAATTGTGCCTGACTGATGCAACAATCACTACAGACCCTGTGCAGCATCATGCATGGCGAAGAAAAAAATATCGCTGGGGAAAAACCTTCTGCCGGTGGAAGTCGAACTAGCCGGAAATGACCGCCCTTCTATATCGAATGGTTTACAACGACACGGGTATCTCCCCTTTTTTTCTTCTTGTTCGTCCAGGAACATGCAGGACTTTACCATTGTTAGCAAGGCCTCCTTTTTTTTTACATAAATAAAGACAGATGCGGCTCAAGGATATGAAAAATTGATGTCAGTCAAAAGAAAGAATGGAGGAAATTCGAACGCAACGGGTACGGGAAACATCGCACAATGGAAAACAAAACATGATCGCATCTGCCTCTTGTTATTGCGCTGAAATTACAACGATATGATAACCATGGAGATCATTATCGGACGGGTAAACACAATTAATGTTTGCTGTGATTGGAAGGGCTGGGCTGGGCTGGGCGGGATAATGACGAGAGGCGACCGAGGGACTGGGGCCGTAGGCACGGTCAATGACGGGCGCTATTGTTCTTGGCGGAATCGAGAGGCGATTCCAAGGAGAATATTCTTTCATGTACAGTATATTCAAAAGGGACTGGGAGGGGTTAGTGGTGGTTGCTGGCGCCATCAGAAGAGGTTTCGTCGTCGGTCCAAGTCTCTGCTTGAAGAAGTCAGAATGTTAAAGTTTATTACGTGTATTGACACGGTGCCAAATGGGGAAATTCCCGAACGGGCACTTCAATAGACCTTATTCACGGGGCAGCCATTTTATCTCGTTCCCTGAATCTGTGAGCGTTTTCGAAACGAGTAGATTCGACTTAGACTATGGTTTCGCTGGTTCTAGCCATTTTGCAGTAGCGTTTGAAATCACACAAGCTCAGACTGGAACCAGCGAAACTTATGCCTAAGCCGAATCCAACTCGTTTCAAAAAACGCTCTATCACATTCAATGAAATCTGTTAAATAGGGTGGTGCAAGACTTTTGGGGATTCCACGCCTCACTTTCATTTTTCAAAGGTGGCTTAGAATATTCAGACAAAATGTATCACAACCTTTAAATTATCCTCCACAAAAACTGGCGCGAACTTGCATTGAACTTTTATTTTGTCGCTGTTGTTTGTACTCTTACGTTCCCCAAATGAAAACCTTAACCTCAATTTCAGTTCAAAATGGCCCTCACATGAAGACAGTCTATTATTACCATAACAGAAATTGCATCTGCTGTCAGTGTATAAGTATCCAATCCTATCATTTCCTTCGTGTCGTTCACACAGCATGGCAATTCTACATAAGGTTGTACCTTCCAATGACGAATCTTTGAAAATCCTTAACCTAAGCCTGAATCACAAAGTCGAGTCCTGGAATTATTGTTCTCGTTTATTACGCGTGTATTTGGGCCACATAACGAGCAATACGTACATGTGCAGTATTCGTTAGGGGTCATTTCAACATAAAAGAACTGAGGGCGCTCTGCTGGAAGAGTCCGTGCCGTTGTTGCCAACCAACAGGAGGTCAACCAGGCTGCAAGGAGTACACTTGCTCACATTGATTTTGCCAGGAACTACCCACAATCCTTTGCGCTCCTGCGCATTTACAGCGGAGTAAAGCCGCGTCCACCTCTCGTGTCTAGAGTGCGTCCAGGTCTTCGCTGGTTGCAAATACGTCACAGGTACGTGCTAGACAACAGACGTAGCCTTAGGTTCGTGTTAGACAACAGACGTAGCCGTAGCTCTGCAAACCCTTTTGGGTGCATCCTGCACAAGCCTGTTTGAATTCATCGTGAAATGGGATACGCTAGATCAACTATGAAAAATGTTTGCTAAATTTTGTGACGGTGGAGAAACATCAAAGTAAGATTCTTTTCTTTTGTCAAATGTTATTTTAAGTATCAAAAAGGCAACAGATCGGCATGTGTGAATCCATGAAATCAAAGGGAAAAACACATGTCCTGTTAGAATCATGTGAAGCAAGCGTCGATATTCGAGGTTCACATGGGAAGCAGAATGAATTAAAGTGAGTATTAAGGATGATGAATTTGGTGGGGCAAAAAAACGACCAACCAACAGCAAAAAAGTATTAATTCTTGACTTTCTCCGAGAAGAGTGATCTCGGAGGAATATGCAGCGAGTCGGCAATCCATCACTGCCGTTGTCGCGCCGGGGGTAGAGAGTTATAGCACGGGGGAACGGCGTCCGTGTGCACGCTAAAATAGAACCATGTCAAAATAGCCCCGGGTATTATGGCGAAAAACATTCCCCCCAAATATCGAGGAACAAGAAATGGAAATGTAAATGGATGACGGTTGCCATCCCGCACGGAAGTGGCAAGGGCACGGTAATTCTTAAAGTCAGGGGAACAGGATTTCGAGAAAGGTGTATAAGTGGACGGGAAGGGTTTTGTAGCCAAAAAGCAGAGACCAGTGCACGTTTATGGGATTAGGGATGATATTAACTGCGAGGTGGCGAGTGGGTGCGGCGATGTTTGCCTGGTCTGCGTGTGAGGTTGCCTGAGGGCACTTTTATACTCTCAACAGCCACCGGGACTTGGAATTTTTACCGATCTGCTTAGCGGCGAATGTATTATGCTCAGAAAATTCTACAACTTAAAAAAACTCAGCTAAGAGTTGGCCGAAAGCGGCACATATCACGTGTATATAGTTGGCTGGACATTGGTTGGTTGTTTGCCTATTGTTGGTGAGGTTTGGTGCCGCTGTATTTCGTAGAGTTTGTATGATCATCGGGACTTTCAGTAATCGCGGCCCACTTACTTCCTCTTTCGGAACTGTTGAACTTTTTTTTAATGATGAAAAGTTGGTTGTTTTTACATTTGATATTCACGTGAAATGGTGCTATTGTCTTTATTTGCCTTTCTGCCATGCTACATTAAGTTGAGTTTTCATTAGTCCCGTCATGCATTGGCATAAGCGATTCTTAGTGAAAAAAACGAAATAAGTAGGGACCTAACTTTATTTTTTCAATACGATACTATTTTTAGTCCTCGTGCAGGGGACTCGGAAATTTAGACACTTAGTAACCTAGGTTAAATTTTCAGGCATTTAAACAATACTGCAATATGGGGGGGAAATTAGCTTCATCTTTCTTTCTGGAAGTAATTATCTCAGCCCAGTGTGTTCTTAAGCTACTTCATGAATTGGACCCTATCGATGGGAAGGCATTGCCTCAAACTATGATCAACTTACCGAGGCTAGTGGGAACCAGTTCATTTCAGCTGTCATGGACCCCACACGTACTAAACTTCTTTAGGCACAGTACCAGTGTGGTCTATGTTGGTGGTCACTTATTGTGGCATTTGATCATGCTCAGGGACACAAATACTGCAATTCCTATGCTCAGGCTCAATGACAGTTCGAGAGCTTGGCTGTCCCATGAATATGACATCGCAAGCGACAGATGCAAAGACAAGTTAGAATTCAAAATAATCGTTATCAAGTTAAAAATGGCAGTGTCATTTGGGGTTGTCTGTGGCTAGGTGGGCGTCGACACAGAAAGCTCCATCTTGTCTCAGTCACTGACGCGCCTTCTCTTTCACGTGGATGCACTGTTCCAGCAACGGTACGTGCGCTTTAACCAGTTGCATTCCAATTCCACCGAGATATTTAAGATCTGATAATAGACGTGCTCGCATCGCCAAACTTCCGTCAGACGTCGAATCGATATATTCATATCTTTACTCATCCCTACGTATGCCTGACTCCCAACACCGCATCTAAATATCAATTAACTTGTGTACAAGTAAATTGCCTTGGGATGATTCCTCGCGACTCTGTGTTATATTCGTTGTAAAGCAGCTTGTTGGGGCCCAAGAGCAATATGTCTGCCAGGCTCGCCTGGCCGGCGGAATCCGCCGATACCGACCTTGGTTCCTCCCGCGGTGTCAAAATCTCGACGTGTCGGCGTGAAAGCTTATTAAGTTGGCGGGCGGACGAGCTCCGAAACTTTCATCAAGACGGCGCAGCCCGAGAAACCAGCTGCCCGCCTGCGACACCCCCGGACCCTCGGTTCGATCCTGACTCCAGTGCGCCGTGTGCTCCGGGAAAGGGGGGGGTTATAAACCGGCAACTTGGGAGGTTTGACACCCCCCAATCGGCCGGGCCCTGCAAGAACCCCGCGAGACGGGGGGAAAAACTCACCAAATCAATGGCACCTGGCAGCTGGAAGTGGAGACTCTGAATAAGGGAGGTGTTGGCAATTGGCAAACGACCGGCTAACGCAAAATAAAAAACTGGGAACTGCAGTTATTAGATGGAAGATCAGGAGATATGTATCATGATAAAGGAAAGGGTTGAAGAAAAAAAAACGTAGTTCATTGGCCGTCAAAACCTGATCGGTATCTCATGTGATTATTTGCGTAATCAAACGGATATGAATGCAGCAGACTAGCGGAAGTTCATGAGAAAAATCTGTGATGCTAACTGGTCGTTCGTTCACCTGCTCGCTAACGGTCTGCAAAGTTTCTTGCCTCCAAGTGTTTCATCGGTTCGGTCAGTGGCTTCAGCGGAGTGTCTCTGTTTGCAAACCACTCTAAACACAGCGTGACAACGGGAGGGTGAAGGGCACAAGGGTAATGGCTTTCGAGTGTAGAGAAAGTAAGACGATTTTAGGCATACTCGCCTCCCCTCAGGTGCATGCAAGCTTCCCGACCTTTCTTTTCGGGAAATATCTCTCCCGAGTAGCATTCTTTCATGACAACAACTTTCATTTAATATCAGTTAATGATTGAAAGAGATTCTTACTGAATTCCCTTTCGTCCATTCATTTTTCATTACGTTTCCAGAATCAGTTGAGCGCAAATCTATTGAACTGAAATGTGTGAAAATAACAGAGTTATTCTCATACATAAGACAAAAAAGGCACATTGAATCCTTTTCATTTTTTGACAAAAAGTACATGGCTCCGAAGTCTAGGGCCTATAGAACTCACTCCTTCTAAGTTCCTGAAACTAACCAACATGACAGCGCCCTTCGTCGTGGGTAATTCCGCCCTTGCCTGCTGCAGCACTCTGTCGCGTTTACGCTTATTAGCGTTCCCATACACGAGCAGACCGCCGGGCCGTCGTCCACCTTGGCCCGTCAAGGTGGGTCCGGGCGCCCGGCACGCACCGCGCCATTCTTCGGCTCAGCGCTGCGCCGTCCGGCCAGGTGCTCCCCCGGTCGCCTCGCTCGCGGTGGCATGTGAATTTCGGTTCCCTTTCGCACGGTGTGTGCTTGCGTGCTGTGCTGTCTTCTTATTTACACACATGCAGGGACTGAGCTTGCCGCATTTGAAATGGATGAGTGGTGGAAAAGAGAAAAGAAGACGTGCAAGAAGATATTGGTACCTCGATAACCTTCTCTCGATGCTTTTAGTTTGAGACCGGTAGAATGACAAGAAGAAAGATATAACATTGTTCGGAGTTTAGTGTTTGTGCGTTAAGGTGGTGAGAATTGGTGAATGTGGAGCAATACTATCATTATGGTTTCCAGAATTTCATAATGCAAGAAAAATGCTGCGCTATAATGCCACCTTCAAGACGTGAATTAGAATGGACAAAGCAGCAAATTGAAGTTTCCAACCTCAAATGTAATCGCTAACAAAACTGCACAACTTGTCAAGTTATCAGTGACTATTAAGATCCCTTTTCATTGGGCCAAGGATACAAGAATTCCCCATCTTTCCATCAACCCTGACATCGGCAACAAGCCAACAACAGCTGATGTTCACAAGAGATTACCTTTCAAATTTATTAAACTGAACCTGGCATCTTTTTATTTATGTTTTTGGAGAAACTTAAGAGGAGGCCTTAATCGCCTTACGGTTTAAGGGCTCTCACGCTTGAACGAGCTTTCGATCTCTGTCGCCAAGTGAATTTTTCTCCCAAAGCTGTTCGGAGTAGGGGGCCAGAGGATGGATTCACTTCTTCTCCTCCAGAACACGGGGAGTAATGAAAGGGGGAGAGCTTGAGGTGTAATCAGCAAGTGGGCAAGACCAATGTAGTTAACACGGGGAAATCTTGTGGCTAGTTTGATTTGCGGGGAATCCTGTTTGCGAGGCCCGGGCGTGCATCATGCGGCTGGGCCTGTTGAATGGGCGACTCCATGCATCGACTGTCTTCGGGGCATACACTGAGCACTCGCTCTTCGTTATAGGATTTCGTCGCGGCTTCGCTTCCAGCATTATCCCCCCCCCTTCGTACCGTGCCATCGAAAGAGCACCGTCTGACTGTTGCCTCTTAGACTGTTTTTGTATCGTAAAAAAAAAGGAATTTTATAAAGCCCTGGCGGTTCGGGGCTTTTGAAAACGCCAAAATCAGAGATGAGTGTAGATGGCAATTCTGACTCGGGAATTATAGACTAATCCGAAGCTGTATCCAGAAAAAGTAGCACCAACTTCGGACTTGGAACCAACATGACTGTTCATCATGTGTGCAGTACAGCATGCGGCTGCTGCGTGCTAATTGTCCATGTGCACTGACACATAAGCCACCATTTTTGGATCGTTTGCATAACCCCTTACCTCAAATGATGACCTTAACGAGCGGACATCTACGAACTTGTTTTATTCATTGTTTTATGTCTTTTGACTTCTTCATGTGCTTGTCAAACTTTGTGTACTCTGTTGCTATTTCCCAAATGCACGAAAAGGAAAAAAAAATGTTTTTTTTCCAAGTCTCCTTTTCATAACCAGCATAGCGACGCGTCCATATCCAGTGATGCGACTCCCAAAGGTGACGTCAGGAGGTCAGTGCATATGAGCATGACGTCATTACCCTTTTTCATTTCAACTCAGCGCGGGGGTTTGAGAGTTCTTTCAGACAGCTTTTTCTCTTTTGCCTTGCGATATTTGAGAAAATCTTCATATATTTTATTGAAAACATATATCAGGTGCTTTATTCAGTCGTTATAAGCGTCCCACGTAAGGAATTTCTACAGCTAAGATTATTGTCTGAGACGGGACTTGAACGTTAGACCTGAGTCTAGGAGTAATTAGCTAAAAATTCTGGCAGGCATCAGGGGCGTGGCCACGGTGGGGGGGGGGACACTTGCTCCCTCCCAAAAAAAAAACACCACTGAAAGCTGGTTCCCCCATAAGATGCTGGTGCCCCCTTGTGCCCCCCCCCCGTAAAATCCTAGCTACGGCATTGGCAGGCATGCACTTTTCGTTTTGTTCAGTACCAATAGGCGAAACCTCGACTGTACTGAGCAACAATGATTAGAGGTCACATGACACGTCACAAGGATCCCCAAACTATGTAAACGATGTATTCAGCGACAGCTTGAGAAAAGACTACAGGAATCAGGGAAAAAGCAAAATCGCCAGACAATTTCGGGTTATATTTATTGAGGTAACTTCATATTGTGAGTTACTCGAAGATACGGTGAACAGAGAAAGAGCAATGTTAGTAGATGATTGATTGTTAACTGGTGATCAGGTCATGAATTATTCACAGATGGGCACACAACCCGACTTACGAACGGACTGACAGACAAAACTTACGTGGCCGTGCTGGTCCAGGTTGTTGTTGGTCAGCTTGAGTTTGTTGAAGGTGACCACCTGCTTCATCCAGACAGCCCCAGTGGCCGGCGAGTCCGGGTGGATATAGAGCCGGCTGGGCATGTGCGGCTCGGCCTTTCCCGACACCACCCACTCCGAGTTGTGGTACTTGTAGCGAGTGTCATCTACGGGCACGATGTCCATCAACAGGATGTACTTGGCGTTGGAATCTAACCCAGTCATGGTCACGCGGAAGGTGGGGAACATACGCCTGAGAGAGACACACAGCAGAAAAAAAAGGGAAAGAGAGGGAGAAATAACATAACAGTAGTGTGCATGAGAATGTCCACTGAATGTTTTCTTTAACCTCAGGGTGCGGGCTTACAATAATATAAAGGGGTACCTCTTGAATTTCCAGTGTTCTTACTGTGATTTTAAAAGCCATTGTAGACTTGTTTCCTGTCCATCTAGTTGTTTTTCACATTTTGTGCTGTACTTCGGCCCACGCAATAAACATTCTGTTGCAAGTTTCGAAATAATAGATTTGTTCTGTTATCGCAATACAAATTTATTCAACTAAAGTAACGTGCACGGTCTCAGGACCTTAATTAAGTCATGCAAAATTAATACTTGTGACATTTTGACATGAAAGCAACAGCGTAAATGAAGTCGCCGATGTATTTGTCTTCGTCACGGTCGTTTGAAACACTATTATTTACATAATTGGCCAGACAATTTTCACTCTTTCCTGTAGAGATGTTTTGATCCATGAGTTGTTTTATTTTTTTGGGGGGGTCGTTTTTTTATTGTTTGGCCATCTATATTTTGGAAAGGTGCATTTGACAAGGTCTTTGCAACTCTGAAATCCCACTTTTTCTCTGTAAATCGATTTCACGCGAATATCCAGCTCTCCCCTAAAATAGATCGCTCCTTTCAGGCATTTTGTGGAGAGCCTCTGGGACCCCAGTTTTGGGGGTTGAACGGGAAGAGGGATTACACGACCCATGCCGGTGTTTTATCCCGTTACTCGGCCAGTGTGCTGCTCCGTGCTCACTCAACCGCTCGCCATGCCACGAACACCGCGGTGCACAAACTGTCCTTTCGCACACACTTTGCGAGCTTGCGTGCGTCGCCGTACGAGGGCCACGGATCCGCGGGGGAATTGTCGCTCAGTTTGGTGTGAGGATATGTGATTTGAAGGTAATATAGCCGGGCATATGGCCGCACGATGGCAACAGATGGCAAGCCAAAGTGTACATCGGATGACACTTTGTTTTACAACCTCTTTAGTTAATGCCATAGGTAGTGCTTTATACCCCATGCCGGTAACCGTGTATATAGCTCCACTTGGTTCATGTAGATAATCTGGCCAAAGTTAGCCAAGTCTTGCCGTATTGGTTTCAGGGTGGAGATGCATAAAATGACACAGGGCGGTTTCTTCTTTCATCGTCCACGCCTGAAGACGATCTGAGAGGATCGCGTTACGCCAAGATGTCCTTGATAGTGCCGTTAATCATGTTCGACTGAGTTTTGAAGGATTCCCCCCCCTCCCAAATCGCCGAGTTCTTGGTGAAACTACAAATTTGACGGCTCACCGAACATTGAAAAACCTTTGTATCAAGATACACCCTTCAGAGGTTTCTCGAAAAGTGGGAAAGACAGTCGAATACATTAAACTCATTTGTTTGGCCAAAGTTTTTTAAACTAAGCATCGCCAAATTACGGGGGGGGCTTTGAGCAGAATACCAATCTGTTGCCCTTTTTATAGCGGAATCAAGATTTTTTTATATTGTATAAAGCTTCAGTGTGTGTCTCAGGTGGAATTATTTCTTATTCATCCTAATTAGGAAAAAAAGTTGACTCAGCATCTCTAGTTTTTTAGTCATATACAAAAAGAAAGTGCACTGGTGAACGTCAATACGCAAGCACTAACCGTCGACGTCTGGGGGGTTAAAAAGTGCAGATCACGGGTATACCTTTTGTATGATTGCCTTTTAATTACACGCCATTCCCAGAACCAGTTTCTGGCGCGGAATAGTGGCCGTGATTTTCAGAGGATATACCGTTAATCGGTTTTTTTTATGGGCGTGATGTGTCAAATAAGTGCACGCTGATGATGCAACAATGTAACGTGGGCGCGGGAACGGGTTGGCAGGAGTTGGTCGGGTCCTCCGGGAGGACTCCGAGACGCGTGCGCGCATCTCTGTGGCGTGTTACCGACCTTTTCCCTGGGTGGGATGGTAGAAGTGTGGCCACAATATTCCCAACGACCATGGCACCCTGGACTTGCATTTGGTTACGATTCGTCGCAAATAAATTGGTTATTTTAAGATCCCTGAGACGGAACAGGGTTTGTGTGAAAAAAAGGTGTCCCCTGACGCGATTTATATCTCGTCAACGAAGAGCCCTGGATAACAGGGCTGATGTGAACCCCTTGGAGGGTTAGTTGCAAGACAGCAATCTCCGCAGTGTGGTCGACGCGCTAAGCGGGGTTCTCCCTTGCCCCCACGATGGGTGCGAAAGGCCCATTTCCTCCCCTCCACCGACTTTGGTGACTGCGGTTTTTCTCTCTCATGACTTTGGGATCGCTTTCGTGAGTTTTGGCGGGGAGGGTGCTACCCGTAATCACGGGAGCGAGATCATGGCGTAGATCGCATGACCACCTCCGGTGGCGGAAGCGGCCGGGCGGGCGAAGCGGTGTGCAGGGGGTTACCCCGTAATAAACTCGGCCGCGGTATACGTACAAATCACGGTCTTTGTTTCCTTCTTTTATTTTTCATGGAGTCCAAGGGCCGTGATTGAAAGAAGAAGAGGGGGTCGAATCTCACACCGTGCCCGGGGAGCATCAGCTGGCGTCTGAGCCTCAGATGCACCTCGGCCCGTCGTGGCCTTCTCTTCACATATGGCATCGCACACCAACTGTGGCGGAATGAAAATACACTTGTGTCGAAATCAAAGACTTCCTGACGACGAGGATGAGGGGAAAAAAGAAGTGAAGCTCATTTAGTTTGGCGGTGCTGGGCCGCGGCAACGGGTGTTTCCGAACCGAGAAAACTTTCGGTTCCGACCGCCGTGTGCCTTCTGGCCGACCCGAACGAGAAAATGGCGAGGCGTCAACGCGACGAAATATTAAGTGGACTTAACACATAAATAAATTGAGAAAATTAATAGCCTATTAGAAAGGAAATATCGCCACCGATATTGGCTTTTGGCTGGGGTTGGCTTAGCACACACGCTTCGATACTCCAGACGAAATCCACGTGAAAGAAAAGTGTCAGCACGCAATATGAGAAAAGACCTCACGCAAACATTATTAAACAGACGCGCCAATATCGATGAGAAACTGAGTCCCGACCGCGAGTAAAATAGGGGAGGCCGTATTTTAGTTTTTTTTTTTAGGCTTTGGATAAAAAACTTTGCGCTGTTAAATTATTTTTTCAGGACACAGGGTTTACCAACAATTTTCTGGCCAAGACATTCGAATCAGTAAACAAACAGGAGGAAGGCGAGGGTTCGTCTGCCCAGAGACAACCCCAAAAAGATTGAGGCTAACTCTTTCACTAAATACCTTGACAGACTGTGCCCTCATAACCACACACGCTATTTGTTCTGCTTTCCCTCTTTTTTGAATACACCAGACTTTAATTATATAGACGCATGATTGAGTTCCAGTTCTATAATATAGGCGGAGCGCTAATAGCGGGTATACAGTGAGCGCACGCACACTTGCGGAGATCTGACCGTAACGATCGGTGCACACAACCAGCGCACCTGCTTCCACACGACCAGGGTACCCTCCAACCATCGCAATCTCGGTCTTTTATCTACCGATTCAAAACTCTCCAATGATTTTTGCCACTTTTTTGCTTTAGGCCAAACTTCCCTATCAGAGAGAAAGAGAAGGAGAGACAGGAACAGCTGGACGACTCTAGTGGTCCCTACCGCTCTCCATCCGTTGGAGTCAGGTGTGAAAATACCGATCCGCAGACCCAGGGTTGTACGCCGGTGCGGCTGGCTTCATCGATAGACGGGCCTGGAGTTTGTTGAAATCCCGGACAAACCGCGTGGATGTGTTTGGGATTTTATTGTATGTTCGCTCTGGTTTTCTTTGTGTATCCACATGCGGCATATATTTACAAACGTATGCTTTCTGACGCCGAATTTAAAATAAACATAGTGGTTTGTAAAGGGAGGGGTAAAACGAACCAAAGATTATGCATTTCAAGTCAACTTTAGTGCGATTCATGAAAAATATGCAGCATTCGTGATGTGACTTTGAAAACCATTAATCTTTAAATTCTTAAAGGGGCTTAAAGCCATGTTAAACCAGAAGGGACAGAGTTTACGAATACAGATAGACAAATTCTAACTTTTCTGAATAGCAAAACATCCAGACAAAGAAACGGTTCCGACAACCCTCGCGTTGCCAACATCTGTTCCGATGGCTCCCTACAGAGGGCCAGACCAATAGTGGGCTGCCATCACACTCAGAAAAACAGTAAAGACAAAAAAGTTCAGCCTTTTCGATCCATCGGCGGGCTGTGCACAGAGGCAAACTCCGTCTTGCGCCGCCCGTCCCAAGGCCCGCAACGAAGTCGAGTCGCGCTCGACCTTGCCGTACACTTACGAGTGTTCCGTTTGACTCAATTAGCGGGCGCAATTACCTGGTTAATACACGGTCCACGGGCCTGCCTACAGTGGTGTCCATTTCTAGCGCATTCGGTCCTTGCCGGGGAAAATCAACTTATCTCCCACAACACGCCTTGGCCTCCATATGGGCTCAAAACTGCATTATGGAAAGACACCCCGCTCTCTGTACCACTCGAAATCAACGTCTAGACATTACATGCAGAGAAGCACAGTGCTGTCTTTTGCCAGCCTCTTGTTTAAATTTTTTAAGGCCAGTTTCACGAGAAGAAACAGACAACGTAGGTCGATGAGCCAAGTGCTCCAGATGCAGTAATGTCATTGAACAATCCAAACGATCTAATTGTTCATCTTTGGTTAGGGCAAAAATGGGGCCATTTGTGAACTGATTCGACTTGGGCTCTCCCTCCCTGAAGAATCTTCTTTTTTCGTTTCCCATTGCAGGCCTCGTCATTGGATTTACGACCTTCAACGTGCGTCACCTTCCACGCATCGGTTACCATGATGATGTCGGGGGCTACTGATAAATAAATAAATCTCAGCTGAACAGAGAATTTATTGTGGGCAATAAAACACATGACTGATTTTAAGTTTCCATTCAGATGCTCTTGTGTCCTGCTTGAACAGCCAAATCAAAGCGGTCCGCTCGAGACAATTTAATATTGAGATCATTTCCACAGACACCCTCTATTGCTTGTCCACCTTGAACAAACAGTGGAGATCGCATTACCTTAGATTGCTCATAGAGGAAGGACACAGAAGAAGTTTGAATTGCCCGGGCTGTAGCATCCGGCCAATTACCGCTTTCTGGCATGCCTGGTATGTCCATAGAGAGTAGCGAACGCTTGCAACGCACCATCTGTGTCACAACCACGAAATCCCTTTGTACCCTATGATCGCCGCCGCAATTTCTCGATGGTAATCTGCATCCGTAAAACTTCGTGTACTGAGGTACAGGAAATTGAATATTCATGCTTTTGTTGGTGCTTGGTGTGATCTCATGACAACATCAAATTCAATGCTTGCAAAGTTGCTTGCATTATGCTATGTGCCCTAAATCTATATGTGTAGTCATTGCCCTTAATGAGCTCTTTCTTCTGGAGTTATTTTGGGAATAAATAGCCACATTGTTCACAATATTATGTGCTTTGGTTGAATCATTTTTATTATAGTATTTGTACAAAAGCGTATTTTATGAGATTTCACAATCACTCCCTGTGATGAAATGGTGCATTTTGTTCCTAATGAACTAAGCTTTATAGTAGTGAACATTTTGTTGGCCGGTCTTAGTCAAATTCGTACCGTGTATTGAACACTGATGTATTGGACAGAGGAGAATAAAATCAAATACTTTGCATGGATAATGGAACAGTGTATCAAAATTTAAGAAGTTTATTTACAATGGCAAAAGTAGGTCTAATATCAGGGATTTTTCTCTCTCTATTTCCTAGTCGCAGCGATAATTTGTGTTTAATTGCAAAAGTTATATGTATTGCTAGGATATTACTGGCCCCGCTTGTCCGGCTAAGATGCAGGCAGCAATAAGGCATTTTTGGAATGTTTTCTATTATTCGTCTGACTCAGCGGTGACCATCATTAAACACTTTGAAGTGCCTGAGTTGCAACTCTTTCCGTGTCCTTCCTCTATGGATAACCTTAGGCTGGATTCGAACCTACGACCTCCTGTCAGTTTTAAAGTCCACACTTCCGAAAAAAGAAAACAAAAATCCAGCAAGATTTGGACTCATGCCAACGCAAAACGCAACGTCCAGTCTACACTTACATTACATACTGCAAATGGAAAACATTTGATTTTTTTTATAACTTGCCTCTCTTAATTGACAGGGTGACTCCGCCGGTCAAAGAGTGGAAAGGAGATGTACCAAATAAACGACATGACCTAATTTCCCTCGCAATTTCGAGTTCAATTTTCCCAAATTGTTCGTTCTTTATCCTAGCTTTTCCTTTTCCTTGATCCCAGACTTTCATACATATATTAATTGAAATCGTTTATGATCAGACCACAACCGGTTCTACACGTGAGAAATATTGGTCAGGGGCCCCACTTTGCAACAGAGCGACAATAATGTAATTTTATCGAGTACATTTTGTGGGAGGCAGAGAGAGAGAGAGAGAGATGGAGAAGAGGACGGCTCTAGACAATATTAACTATCTTGCTCGTCCTTAACAAGCTTGGCCAACTTGTTGGAAGGGTACACGGATATCCGGCTAATGAGATCAGGCTTGTCGAGCCGGGCGTGTATGCTGCCCCGCTCGATTTGCCCCGGAAAAACAAGCGATGAGTACCGCCGATAACGCGGCTCGGCCACGGGCAAGCTTCCCGGGCCCCGGGAGAGAGTGAGAGAGGGGCAAAGGGAAAAAAAGGTGGGGGGAAGGAAGGATCGCCCATTAGAAATAAGTGGTTGATCTACAGTGAGCGGGACAGGATTAGATATATTGGATGAAAACCCGTTGCCGTCTGGTGGTGGCGCATGCTTTGTGTTTGTCCAATCGTAGGGGCGGTCGTCCGCCGCTTTTGTATGCCTAAAATTGGTCTGCCCCCCCCCATGCCCAATAATGTGCAAGAGAAATTTGGTTGGAACATCTGGGCGTGTCACAATAAAAATGTGATGTGATCTGCGAACACCCTTCCTCCGACGATTTTGTTATTCTTGTGTAGTCTACCGACCAGCTTATTGATGCCAGTGCAATACAACTTTTTCTCAACTCGGTACTTTATTAATAATGTCCGAAGAATGAGGCTTTCTACTTGATTGAATACATTCAAAATAGGAACTTAAAATAATTTTCCAGCAGTCCAGAAATGTTATTTAAAATTGATTTTTCTCAGAAATAAATGAACAACGAGCACCACACGGACTTCCACTCTGCAACAAAATGTTTCCAAAGGGTCCAAATTACTTGGGTTAATTGCCACGTGTTCTGATAACCAATGGGAAATGATGTCAAATATATAACTGGTATTCGTATAGGCTCCCCCACAAAGTACTGTCATAATAGACAGAAACCTTAGCCAAAGTTGTCGGCTGAATGGTGACAAATTTGATCCTCATTGACAATGAGATGTAACGGACTTTTAAACGTAAAATACCCGTTTTCATATGTCTAATTTCCAAGCGTCTGGAAACACAGCTATAGGCGGTCTCGTAACACAATTTGAGTCTGAAGACAAATGGAGATGTTGTGATTTGCACTTTGTAAAAATGCCTCTTTCAATTTTTTGCTTATATTCACAATTAACAGGCTTTGAGTGTCCGAGTGCAAGTACACCACTAATTATCAGTTTTCATCGAAGAATAGACTGGAAATATGGCCAAAAAGGTACCGGTACATAGTAAGAAAACAGCAGTTTTTCATATGGACGGAGTATTGGTTGGCCCATTTCTACAGGAAGATCGACTTATTCATATTATTGATATTGCGGGATGTATAATGGCACTCATTAAACGTAATTCAATTTCTTCATGGGCTTCTCCAACAGTTAGCACGATGATGAACGAAGCTTTGGCATGACGGCAGATTGAACCAACCCCCTACCACTATCCTCAATGGCAAGCCAGACCAATAAATACTTAATGCATAAACGGGTGCATGCGTATAATGTACGCGGAGTGGGCCTAACAGTTACACGCGAAACGAGCCGCCGGTCTTTAAATTGCGCCAAATTCAATTAGCCACATCCCTTTCACAAAAATTCGCGGGTGCAGTAACTTGGTTAGGGGCCCACTCTTGCATTGTGGTGACGGGCAAGCAATGCCGGTTTGATTGGGTTAAGACTCGCGCAATTGCTCCTCTAGTATCCTTCATCGAAGTAATGGAAACCCCTTGCTCTGGTCCATCGACTAAACTCCTGCCCCCTTTGGTGCACCGCCCGTACGCCAGCGTCAGTATACACAGACCTATCATAAATACGCGGACAGACAAGAAATAATCGTTCAAAAATTGAAAGAACAACACACACACAAAAAAAGATGCAAGGAGAAAGGAAAGTCCTTGTGCGCCTAAGCAATTTTTTTTAATTGGGTTATCTCAAAAGATGCTTAGTGCAACCATATCAAAGGAGGGGGATAGGGGGCCCGTTTTGGTGTTTTCAAAGGGAGACCTTTGCTACTGAAGGTTTTTTTATCCCGAAATTATTCGCCCTTGCTTCTACTTTTGTTATCCACCCTGGTCACTTCGAGATTTGCTGTGTGAAAAAAATGAAGGCCCGCAATCAGAAATAATTGCTTCGGGATTTAAACGCTTTCGGGTGCGTTCCAGTCAAGACATGAATGGACAGCGGTCTGCGGGCACACCATTCCATCTTGTGCTTGCCCACAGACAAACTTGGCAGGAATGATGAGTCTTTTGTGTATAAAAAGGGAAGAATATCCAACATCTGCTAAAGTCATTGTAAGATACAACTTGATATATGAATGACTATATTCACACGAAACATGCACCACCAACAGGGAACGGACGATCGAAAACACGTGCACAACACGAGCTTTTGGATTTCACGTCAAGGGGTAATTACTCAAAATATTTGGATGAAGCTATTCTCTGACATTCGTATGTTATATTTTTTTCTTTTGTAAAACACTAGCAGTTTCTGGAAATTGGCTGAGGGCGTACTTCGCACTCGAGCGTAACAGTTGACGAGAGGGTTGTCATTTCATGTCTCGCGTATTAAATCAACTTGTCTGTCAACTTGTTACCAATTTACCGAATAACATTTTTTTCCATCTTCCCCCTTTTTGTACCCTTCCGCCGACGCGGATTACGCACGCTAGAGCGGCTTACATGGCCAACATGGCACGGCAAAGCTTGCGCACGTTATTCTATTTGGGCAAGTTGGATATTTTAATGTTTTTTTCGCGCCGAGCAACACACTGCCACCCCAGTGATTTGATCAAGTGATTTCGGCATATTAGGTGCGTCTCAATATCCAAGGTGAGGACGACGGGGGATCTAGACTTGCACATAATACACACCCGACTCGAAGTAATGGCCTGTTCGTTTGGAACAGTTCCAGGACAAATTCGGGGCCTTTTTAGCCGAGCATCGTTGGGATATTAACAGATTAATTTGGGACGGGTCCTCTTTTTTTTTATTCCACGCGCAAAGTGAGTCAAGCCGAGGCGGTAGGGGGTCGGGGTAGCCGGAGAAAGGGACACAGAACGATTGCCAATCCATTTACACCCAGGAAGCTTGCTCACTTAGATGGAGTCGATGTCCTGGTTATCCAACCTACAGGTATATCCATGTGCTTATTTCTGGCATAAAATTTGGGGGGAAAAGCATTGACGACGAAAATAGCAACCGCAGCCACGACAGTCACCACGTTTACCGTCACTTTTATTCTCAGCAGCAACAACAAAACCAAGTAACAAAAAAAGAACATAAATAGTTATCGTCCTCTACGGGTGAGCTTTCGAAAATGTTCATAAAAATCAGACCGCCCGAACAAATAAAATTTGATAAAATTGACATAAAATTACTTTGGGAGTTTTGCCCCTTCATTATAAACACCAGGCCCTTTGCATATTCCTGTCCATCGCAACGTCGCTTGTACACTGTGACCACTTCAGCATATGGCACTCCTCATTCGTCCCACGGAAACCATCGATTCGCAGTCCCCCCCCCTCAAGCATGTATTGCACGCGGCCGGATATGCGCAAAGCGCGAAGAGTAAGTTTGCCTTTGCGCCAGGTTGAAATGTCATTTACAGAAGCCACTTCAGGCTGAGGCATACACAACTGCTTGGTATCTATGTCAAGTAGTCTGCCGGTCGCATTAGAACTCGGGAAAGTTGGTCCGTTTGTTTGTTTATTCCTTGCTTTGACTGACAGTTGTTTTCGGCTGTGTTTGCCGTTGACGTGCTCCGGGGTGAAAAGGGTTGCTTGCTAAGCGGAGCGCTGATGCGTGTTTTGTGTGATATAGGCCGTGTTTTTCTTACTTGGATGCATGTTGCTAAGTTAGCCCATGCAACTTATCTCGTCATTTTTTTTTATTTGGCATGAGTAGTCAACGTGAAACCTTTCTATCTTCTTCGTAAAGAAGTTATGACAAGGCCGAGAGAAAAGACCGAACTTCAGCACCATTTTACAACCAAAAATACCTTTATTACATGTCTTAAAACGTCTTGCACCTTCCCACTGTGCACATTGTCTTTAAACTTACACGTAGATTTAATAGATGCCGATTTCGCATGCGGATTGGGCGTGGTTTTCTGCGAAAGGAAGACATCACCAAAACGAAGAGGATAAGAGAAGAACTTTTTTACGTGGGGCTTACTGTTGGTGGCATCGAAAACATTCAAAGTTCAGTTTGAACAGTTGCGTCTCTCGTTTCAGTCCATCTGGGCGGATCCTTTCATTCGAGCACGTTGTGCGTCCATGTTGACTATTATATTAAAGCAAGTCACAACTGGTGTGTGCATATTAAAAGAAAAGAGTAAACTAGAGGGGGAAAAGACCCTGCGTTTGCTGTGTAACATGAGCCGGGCAGCCCAAGACAACATATGGCAAAGTCAATGAGGAGAACAGCATTGAAATCAAAGAAAACTTCGGGCTGGAATTTATTGGCTTTGTGGAGAGTTTTGCCCATTCTGTTGACAGTTGGGTATCGGATGGACATGATGAACTGTCAGTCGAGTCTTGATGTGACGACAGACCCTGTTCCGGAGTAGACTTAACACCACCAGCCCGGGTGTATGCGCGTGTGTGTGCTCTGTCGACGTGGGTGTGGGGACCATGTCCAAATGTTCCAAAAGTACACAGAGAAATTGTTAAAACCAACACGTCGCGGTGGCGAATTGTCACGACATTTCAAAACTGAAGCGGCGGTGTTTTTTTCTCTCTTTCACACTTTGCAAAACACGCTGTGGTTTTCAATAGGCTACTGGTGCTGATGATAGGAGGAACGTAAAATCTTATTCATACTGAGGCATCAAGATCTTACGAAATACAAAAATATCAAAAGTGTCAAAATGTTATTCAGACAAATACCTTTGCATT
This sequence comes from Acanthaster planci, assembly GCF_001949145.1. The sequence goes on from NW_019091438.1 coordinate 848,977, forward strand.
TTTATCTTGAAAAGAAAAGAATGTGTTTTACATTTTGTTACTAATATTGTAAATGTATTATCATCATTTCTAATAATTATGAAAATGAAACGCTCTTTAAGATAAAACTTATTCTGGAATTCTGGAATTATTCAAAATATACAGACGTCTGCCATTTTTAGATCTGGTGCAGAAACAGACAAAATATACTGCGCCAAAAGTCTCACAAACTTTGAAATTCCCAGCGTGAGAAACTCCACATCAAGTCGGCAGATCGATGCCTGCCAAGGACTTCCCATTCAGGACCCGTCAAATAATTCTTGTTTTCATTTCTTTACTACTTTGATTCCCTTTTTCCCCTATTTTTATTTATTGAGAAGGGCAACAACTAGGCCAAGTGTGCTCGCATAATGTCTAGCCTTGGTCTGCATGCACCGCCCGGGCTGTTCTCGATGCGGGTCGTGTCTCTGCGCGTTCGCCAGCGTCACCCCCGCGGCTGCCCGGGGCCAGGGTGGCCTCTAACTCCCTCCAAGTGAAAAATTCCCCAACAATTGCCTGGCGTCGAGCGGGTGGAGTGGAGGGGCAGATTTTTCCCCGATGCTTTCAGTGGAAGGGTTACGGCTGTCCTCCATTCAAACCCAGTAACTCGAGTAAAATGTAGGATACAGTTATAACATACGCTTGGTTCTCAACAGCGGGGTATCCGCTGGAATGTTATTGTTGCGAGTCTGTATTTGTGCACGCCCCTGCCATCCCCCTAAAAAAATCCCCTCTTATTTACTGAGAAAAAAACAAAAAGCTTTAGATTCTGGCCCGAAAATGAAAAAAGAAAAAGAAAAACAGAGTTGGCCCGCTATTGTTCGGCGTCTGTGCTCTCCAGACCCAGTCGACCACAAAACCTTGATTTACATTGCTCATTTTGTTATTGTTTCCTTTTTATCCAACCCTAAAGGCCACTTCTGTTGAGAGACTGTGATTTTTGCAAAGGTCTCTGCGGTTTGCATGATATATAATAGAATGGATAAAAATATCTATATATATAGCAGTTAATGAAGCGTGATGCTGCTCTTAAGTGTTTTCCCAGATTGGAGCCATGGTCTAGTTTCCGCCTCAAACCTCGACCCCCAACTTGTGGAACTGGGACGCTTTTTTTCTATAATTTTCGACGTTTCTTTGTTTAGATGGCGGCTGGTCTTATGGTTTTCATTCACGGAGATATTATTATTATTGCTGATACTGAAACCGTAATATTGGGGCCGTGAATAATAATACTAAAGTAGTTCATGGTTGCTAAATGCCAAATGTGCCATGTCATGATCTGGAAATAAGACTAATGCCGGAGTGCGGTGCTGCGTCATATTCTGAAGCCCGAGAGCCAAGAGTGACCCACTTCTAACCTCTTTGCAGTCGTTGTTTAATGAGGATGAATCATTCGCCTTCGCAAATATCTGTCAAATGGAGCAATTGGCTATTCAAATACAACAGTAACTGACAACAGTGCCAGTTTTTTCTCTCAAAAATTGACCTTCAGGAAATATGTCGGACGCACTGTATAGTTATACGATGCTTAATAGGCCTGTACAATAAAATCGCATAGGCCTAGATGTCGCGTGCTTAGGCCTATCCTACAACATAAACCTTTGTCGTTAAAATGCTGTCATTTTTGTCTTGCCGCTGTTTACCAAATGACAAAAGTAATGAAAATTATCCATTGAGAAAAGGAAACAGACTAGTTTTTTTTCTAGCCTGTGTTCTGGTTACATTGCTTCTAATGGTAGAAAACAAGGCGGCTGTCCAACGATTAAGCTCTTTTCCAGTATGCTGAGCTTCATTTAAGAAAAATATAAACTTCCAACTAAGTCGGGTAATTTTCCTTTGTGAAACTTATTATTTTATAACCACACTGAGCCGTCAGTGCTTATTGTTGTGTCCAGATTCCCAGAGGGAAGATTGAAGTCGAAGTTTCACCTTTTTAGGACAAGTCCGGTACAGTTCCCGAACAGGCGAACCTCAGACGGATTTCAAGTGTAACGTAGGTTCACACCGGACACTGGTTTCAAATGTGATCTGGCCGATCACAATGCTACCTCCCTCGTTGTCAACAACTTAACCCTCTTTCAGACAGTAATTTCTTACGATAATAGACCTCTCCCGCCGTGTAAATAGCCATTATTCTGCCCTTGTCCAGCCGTGAAGAAAATTACGGGATCTCCCTCGGACCCTCAATGTAAATACATGCCCCGCCGGCCGACAAGGGGGCCGGGCAAGAATGACGCCTACCGAACAAAGGTAGCCCGAGACGGGTCCACGCAGAGGCCGGCCCGTCAATGCGCCAGTGGTTTTATTGCACCGCCGGCGTTAGGCCTACTGTTGGCCAAGCACAACACGGTTTTTCATTCCTTGGCCTCCCCCCGACCAGGCCACCCTCCTTCCAAATTATCACGGGGAGGCTTGCAAAAAAGGCCCAAACGGGCCCACGGGGTGCCCGGCTTTGTCCACTGATTATTTTTGTCCGGTTCACTTTTGGAGCGTCTATCAAAATGAGAATGGTGGTTGGGCAATACCGCGAGAACCGCTTTTGCAATGACACAACTAACGTTGCGTGCACATGTATTTGTGTGACAACTCCCCGCTGTTTGCTTTGACCTGAATGAGAGACACGGTACAGAAGCCAAGCCGTGGGTCATACACGTCTCCCTTGGAATCTATTTAAAGTACTCTGCACAGCTAAACACGAACGAAAATGTCACTCTAAAAGAACATCGCCGATTTATTTTAATGCGTCCTCAGTCTTGCTTACAAGATACCACACTGAAGACGAACAACGGATGTGGTCCATCACCATTTGCGTGAAAAAATCAAAGGTCGTACTAAAATAAGGAAGGATATGAACCTGTGTAGCGTTCATGCGTGAACATAGAGTTTTTATGAAATCATCAATATTTGAATTAACACATACATTTATACACGAGAACAATCATGCATGGCAATTTAAAATTTGTCCACTATGCAAGCTCTACAAAATTAATAGTTTTAAAGTATAGATCATCCGATTTCGTCTTTCTGGTTTGCGTTTTCTATCTTTAAACATTTGTTAGCGGGTTGCTGTTATATGTATTTCTCCACTTAGCATTCAAGGACTTTAACTATTAAATAAGCAATCGAAGCTGGTTTTGAAGGTGAGGGCGACTTCTTTCTAATCTCCGTTTCAGCATGTACTGCAGCCATCCGCCGTGGTTTGGGAATTCCTGCGGTGTCGGACATTACTCGGAGCGCCTCCTCCGTTTCGATTTCTCTCGATGCGTTATTTATGTACAACGATGCTCAGTTATTTCTCGCTGGGCGGCTAAAATTCGACAGCATTTCCATCGTTACGACTGGATTTCTCTTTTGTGAGAGGGGCCAATCGTTCCTGTATACATGTATTCCCAGGCTGTAATAAAACCCATTACACCGTGACCTAGCCGCGACCATTTATCACTGATAATGGCGCTCCAGGATTCGTATAAATCGACCGTCTTATAAAACATCCTTTTCTCCTTCTTTCTTTCTCTCTTCTTTCCCTTTCCTCGCTTGGTTCCACCTCATGACCCCGATGGACATGCTGCCGACCGGTCCCCTTTGTCACTTTGAGGATTCTCCAAGTGAATGATCATTAAGAAAGAAAGCCAGCCCCCCCCCAAATGCCGTTCAATGGACCTGTTTGCATCAAAACGCGCATACCGCGAGGAGGGGGGGGGCAGCCCTTACCGCCGGATAGGGTATGAGTCTCCCTCGAGACTGACGGTACAAAGAGACAGGGGTCGTCACTCAATGATAAACGCCAAGACGGCAGCAAAGAAGAGGACTGGAATTATAGATGACTTTATGATCCTTGGTTGGACCTCTAATGACCGCTATAAAGAAGTCTAAGCAGAAAATGGTTTCCTGAGACATTGGCTGTAACACTGGCTTCCCACGAAGACCCTTCGCCCCCCGCCCCCCCCAAATAAGTACATATGGACACAATGAAATGAGAGGAAGAACCGTCTCAACATATTCACGCAGGTTAACATTCAAGAACAATTTCGACAAAAAGTTCTGAATGTTTACATTCATAACATTAACCTGTATCACGATCGAAGCATTTAATGCAGTTGGTGCAATATACGGACATCTTGTAATGAGCATATCTGACTGAAATTTCAACATCAGTTCTGAGATGACTTGCAAATAAAGCGACATTTTAGCTACAACATGCTAGAGAATACCGTCCTTTGTATTCAACTTCAGAATATCGTTACACTACTCCGGTGCACTGTACATTTATAGCTAATGTATACCTAAGTGGTTATACAGGCCGCTACAGTAAAACAATATCGATCAAGTAAATGAGTTACTTATCTCGATAGGAGTATATCTCATGTTAATCGATGTATACGTGCATTTCAATTCGCTGATACTGATTTTAAAGTAAGTAGTCCCTCCATGAACCCGGCACGTGAATTTCCGATGAGTAATTCCTGCTGCTGAGGAAAAAACCCTCCTTCAAACTCTTCTGATGCAAACACAATATTTAATTGTGCCCCAAATGCGATGAATAATTGAATAGTTCAATTTCATCGAGGCACATTGCGTAAAGTCCGTGCACTCAACAGAATAACCCACTTGGGACCGGCGCGATACAGGCGAAACGTCGGTGAAGCATTCATGGCAGTACAATAGTGCCCAGTCCACACGCACGAAACCGATAAAATTTTCTCAAATTTTCTGAATGTACTGCTTGGCCATGTACGGTTCACACATCAAAAGCACTTCATGTACCACATTTGTGATCATTTGTTTTTGACAGTGGGGATTGTAAGATTTGATTGATGCTAAAATTATCATTTTATAATATAGGCAAGAAGCTGAATACGGTTTAAACCCATTCCTAGATGTATCAACTGATGTAATTTGTTTAGAATTAATTTCATTGGTAGATCATTCCCGACTGAAAATGGGTTTCAAAGGGGAATATTTCCGATGACACCCAAATAGCAACTGAACTGGTGCAGAAAAGACTGCACCGCGAAATGTCTTCGATTGCACACTTTCTTGCTATTAGTTTGAAATTAAAATTATTGTAGTATATTAAGAATACAAATAAAAGTAAGTAGGGTATTTAGCCACTCATTTATATCGTGTTGAAAGTTAGCTTTTATTTTTTGGCCCACCGTTAGTTTGAAAAAATAACGCAAGTGGTATTTTTAGTGTTTATTTTCAGCTTTAAAAATGGTTTCTTTAATTTAAGTCTCTTCGGCATGAAATTGACACGGTGAAATAACGTGTGTTTCTGGTAATGGGCATTATATAGGCTCATGTCCTCTATTTTGAAGAGAATATTATATAATTCCGAACTACAAATTAAAATCCACTCAATGTCGGGACCGTAAGCCAAGACTTAAAACCTTTCGGTTAGTCGTCAAGCTAGCTTTCTGGGTAAATCTCTGAGTATAATGCTTTTTTCATTAAGCGTCTGGTAATTACATGTAATCCTAAATTGCCTGGTCTTAAGAACACACTAAAAAGATAAATCATCTTAGGTCATTTCCCGCCGGACTCGCCGTCCAGCTCTTTAGACGATAACCCCCTCAAATCCCATCGACAAAAGAAAACAATTTTCAAATCATCAGAAGGGCTTAAATAACAGCCCTGTCGGGCGATCGGCCAGCTGATACCCTACGGACCCCGGCACACGCGCCGCGGGCCGGCCATCGCGCGCGCCACCCCCCCCCCCCGAAAAAACACAGACACGACGATGTACGGCAAAGCCTAGCATAATCGCCCTTCGAGGTGACTTCCTAATTACTATGCAAATACAATGACAGTTGTAATTAGCTGGGTATATAGATGTTACTATTATTAACACCTTTTGGTCGAGCAGAGAAAATGACCGAGTAGGATCACCCTGCACGGCCGATTACCGCTTCTTTTCTGGTCAAACTTAACGTGGTAAGTCTTTTAACGGACATCGGAAATGAGGTTCAGTTAATAAGGAAACCAGACTGACTTATGATTGCCTATTGTTGTCGAGTACATTGCGTAAAGATCGTTGACCCATTTTTCTGAAGAGTCAACTTTTGACAGCTAACTTCTCCAAAGTGAAGTCACGTTTGTAATGCGACTAATCAAACAGAGGACAAGCCACCGTTCCACATATGCCAACTGCTACTTGAATCCTGTCCATGTTGAAAAAGAAAAAAATATGTGGAGATTTCTTTTCGGACTTCAAGTACTACACGTGTGAATATCGATGGACAGATGCTTGTGTTGAATCAACAACAGCAGAGTAAGTAAGCCCAAGGCGCGTGTGAAGTATGTCAGACGGCGCCATTTTGCTTACGAATTTTCATGGCAAAAATAATCACCCAAACTAACACACTGATCCTTTTTGGTGACAGAAACTTCAATATTGCCGTAAAATGTGGTGGTTTTCAAGCTCCACCTCGCACCACACCAGTGGGTCTTGTGTTTGATTGTTTGTCCCCGATCAAGGAATTCAATAAGCGCTTCTGTAATGCACCGCGTCGTGGTCTGTGGCAAAAACGGTGCTCACCCGCAATGGTCGTGTGCACGATGTGGGCATATGCATATTTACCGTCCAGTTCCCCTAAATGTTCTGACCAAGATGATTTAACCAGTTGTTGAACCTAGCTAACACCATCGGGGATAAGTTTCACCGAGTTGTCTTGAAAACACATGCGTAACTAATAACAAAATTATACATTTTCCTTCCTTAATACTGACGGCTCCAACTTTTAACACGATGGTTAGCAAATTCTCCTTACCAGAAATAGTGTTGTCGTCGGTTCATCAAATTTTAAGGGAAGTTTGAGCTAAATTACATTTGTAATGAGATAGTCTAATGGAGATTTTATGCGAAAGTAGCTCCAAATGTGGACAAAATGGTTTGTATTTTTAACCATTTGAGCAACGCATGTAAGTCCAAACATTAAAATCGCGTTTCCCAAATTCTTGGGCCCAAAAATCTAGGTTCTAATGAGAAACCAGTACAGCCTTGATTTGTACATGTCTGGGATGGTTTCTCTGGCTCCAAAACCACGCTATTTCAATTGTGAATAGCTTTTGCTTCGAAGCTTGAATTTAGGCCTACTTTGACAAAAACACACAATAGAGACTAGCCAGAGGAAGGAGGTTTTAGACAAAACCATACCTGTCACCCCTGAGCCCAGCAAAATACCGAACATCATTCTTCCACTCACCTGCCGGCTTTGGTGATGATCATCTCCGTGCCGATCTCGTAGAATTTCTGCCAGAGTTCGCGGCCCTCCAGCGTGACCTTGATGTCCTTGGCAGGGGAGTTGGACACGGAAAGGTCCGGCTGGCGCATGACGGCGGCTGCCGCCATCATCTGCTGGGTAGCCGCGGCCGCGGCCGCCGACTTATGGTCGTTAGCCCCCGGGAGAGGGGTGAAGTCCCCAAAATGGGAGCTCCTTTCTGTGGAAGATGGGGGAGGGGAATTCACTATCGCATCAGAAAAGTATGGCCGTGAAATAAACCTTGTGAACCGACCCCAACGCAATGCATAGTCTGAGACCTTTCCTAAAGTAACTCAATTTTAGTTTGCATTAGAGCTTTCTGAGCTCTTTGTTTTAATTTATCGCTCTGATAAACATTCTGGATAAAAATGGACAGTGAGCAGGTAGACGCTGTTGCGGGATCCTATAATTAACATCATACTATAGATTCTCTTTAAGTCCTTCGTGTAGAGTCACAATTAAGAAGGGACAAGCTTTGGCCTTTCATTATGAAATACGTAGGCCCTATCTCAGTGTTACGGTAATGCAGGACCACACAGTAGGACAACGGACCTGTGTTAGTCCTCGCCAAAGAACGACATGCAGGTATAGGTGCCTTTTTCAAACTCTTCTATTGGCTTAAGGGTAGTTGTTCAATTCTATGTTATTTTTTTTTGTCTAATATTTTTCCAGGGGATTTCTGTTTTGAATCTTATTTCACTACTTCTATACCCTTTTCCCTTACTGGTAAATGCACGTTGAAAAAAATTCTGATGTGCGTTATCCCCGATAAAAATAAGAGTGACTCTCCCGAAAGGTAAGACAAACTTACGTTAAATGTCATTAGAATTTCAAGACATGAACTAGCTTTGCCGGCAGTACTGCGTATGAAAACAAAGAGATTTGCCAAGTTCAATTTCAGAGTTTTCAAACCCAAACTGCGCAGTGTAATTAGCCCTTTAGGCTTAGGAGGAAAGGCATACGGTACAAAGTCATGTTCTGTCGGGAAGATACATGTAAAGTCCAGTGAGGACCGAGCGAGTGGCTTAGAGGTTCTGTTACGGTAATGCAGTCATCAGTCATAGGATATGCATAGCCACTGAGCGATTGGTCTATGGCTTGGGCTCAGCGTGGCTCTTGCCACGTTCACCGTGCACACTTCATTAACCTAATTACTATGCGGTAACAATTAAGAGTAGAGCTGTGCCTGACAAATTCGGTGAATTTATCTGTTTGAAATTGTAACGAGTGAGAGGTCATCAAAATGTCAAATAAAGATGATATCATTCGTGTATTAAAAATTAAGTTATCGCACTAAGTTATTGTGCTTAGACGATTTGTGAGACTGGCTCTAGCTACAGTGGGTTTGCATTGCCGGCCGCCACATTACATTACAGATTGAAGGCATTAGCCGTGTATAAAAGGACGACTGGATTCCAGATTGCGAGTACTCGGTTTCCCACTTACCTTGACCTTGCATGCAAACAGTAACTTACCTGATTTGGAAGGAACGGCCAAAATGAAAATTGCTTTTGTGTGTGTTTATTAGTTAGCTAGTTTTTGCTTGCTTTCAGAGGGTTTTAATTATAATATTAGGATTATAAATACTGGACTTTCTTATAACATGCCAGTTCTCGTGACAGATAAAATGACGAGTGAAGTGATCCACCTGCCTTATTGTTTTGCTAAGATTAAGGGTTACCATTATTATTCAAGACTTTGGTTACCTGCAACACTGAAGAGGGAAATAAATTTAAATTCTAAGCATCCCGGAACTTTGATGACTTTTTTAACAATTTTCTTCTTCATTAGTGTTATGCGGCTGATCGTTAATTTCTTCCATTTGATAATCATATGAAAACGTATGGTAACAGATAAAAAGACATTTTGGTGAATTTTTAAAACACCAACAAAAGGTCGGTGTCCGTTTGCTGCGTAAAAATTAAGAAACAGACTGACTGCGCATAAATCTGAGATATTAAAATTGCGAATAATCTTCTTGGAATTTAATTCATATCAATACTCAATTCACTTTTGTGAAAAACAGTACTTATGATTCAGCGTTAACCCACTAGATGCAAGCCTTATACACTAAACTTTAAGAATTTACATACAAAAAACTGTTCAGAAGTCAAATTTTCAAAGGGTAAACGGGCAAATATTTTGTTTCAATAAAAAGAAGTCAAATCAATGTGCTCAAATGGAATTTGGTTCATGCACAGTAATTGAACCCATTTTTCTGGAATTGCTTCAAATTGGCCATAGCGTAAACCGTAATATTGGACACCGCAGACTGGCAATCAACCCAGATAGGTTTCAAGCTTCAAGCCATTGCCGTTTGTCCCTCTTCTCCTTTTTTTCCCTTTGACATCCCGAACCACCAAAGAACCACGAAAATTAATTTCATAGCACGTGCCCCATGTAAGCCAATTACGACATGTCGGGATTGGTTAATGCCGCGGCGAGTTAAAAAAAAAGTCCCCGGGACGGACTGCCGCAGGCAGCGCACGCCGCGGCTGCCCCGTACGGAGAAGACGGCCGGGTCTACGGCGGGGAAGTTTGCATTTTCCGGTCAGCCATCAGCGATAGAAGTAGGTCAAAGAGAAAAACGAACGTACTTTTGAAAAGCATGTGTATAAGAGTGTGACTCCAGAAGCTTGAGGAAAACGCACATCGGGGCAATAATTCTCCCCAACGGTTTGGCTTTTCAACTTATTCCTAAATGGAGATTTTTTCACATAATATAGCTATTTATTTCAGAATATAAAAAAGGCCAAAAATTCTATTTGGCGTACACAAAACGAAAAGTTAACGATGTTGAACTCCTCATGAGCAAACAATGTTAAACATCGTTCAATGGAAAAAAAGATGACACCTACAAACAACAACCATGGTCAGCTGAATATTTATAGTTTAATCTACATTTTAAACTTCGTGCTTTGTACAATTTTACGCCCATAAAATGAGTATAATAAACGATTTTATTCGTTAAAATAATATTTCAATAGATGGATCGTCATGATGTAAATGATAAGCTACCGTACATCACTGGACGTAGTTTGCGAATTTATAGATATGGGCTAGGCATAAACGAGCTCACGAATGGATGGGGATGTTATTCTATCATTTTGAAAAAAAAAAGTCCAAAAAGAAGAAATTGTCAGTTTTCATTGAGCCCGATGAATTACCGCTTCCGAAATTCACTTGTACCGTCCAATGGATAATCTTCACATAGAGTTATCCGGATAACTTTGTTTGGAATTTAGTTTGGTCAGGAAACTTCTGCTCTGCGACATCGTTATTCTAGACTAGAAGAGCTGCACAAGGGGGAGAGAGCCTTCTTCTATTGTATCACAATTCATGAAATCTCTCTGGCCACCGCTGATGTTTTTTTAATCTATAGATAACCCAACGTGCACAACGAGACTGACAATTCTGTTTGGGGACTCAAAAGTGTTTGGACTCTGTAAAAATCAAAAGGGCGTGAAGGTTTGCCGAGTGTTAAAGTGACGGTGAGCAGAGTGGGAGCTAAGACTAGACACAGAAGAGACAAACAAAACACGTTGCCAAAAGGCTGAAGCGACATACCTGAGAAGGACAGACCGTTGTGGTTAGGCGGCTGCATTGGCAGTCCAGGGTACGGAAAACTCCGAGGTGGCGGCGGCACAATGCTGTTAAGGGCAAAGGCGTGTGCCCTAGCCCGCTGGCTGATGTAGTCTTCACTTCCTTCGTACATCATACCTGCGACAAGCCCGAGCCAGGCGACAAAATCGAAGGGCTGGCGACGAAACTAGCGAGTGGTCTGAAAAGCCGGGCCTCCGCGTACGGGTAAAAAAACACGCCTATTCAGTTCCCGACTAGCCCGAGCTGTTGTGTGGTCCGCAGTGGCTGATGCGCCGGAGATATAAAGTCCGTGCCAAAGCGTTGATGGGTCTGGTGGACACCAATTAAAGACTTATTATTTGGCGAGTATTTCCTGGGACTGTGCTCACACGCGCACGGGCAGGCCCTTCCCCCTCTCGGCGAATCGGCCGCTCTGCGTCATGGGCAGGCCGGCCGCTGATTGGCCGGTCGGCCTGCCAATCAGCGGGCCCCGCGCGGCCCGTCGTCCCGGGCACGGGGGGCGCCGCCCCCCGTATTTACTCAAGGTGTTCGCCGGGTGTTGGGAGCAGAAACTGCGCGCACAAAAGCGACAATTTTCGCAAGGGGGGCTCTTTGTTGGTCGCGCTTACCTCTTTCTTGTTTGTTTGAGTCGGATTTTCCGGTATAACACGCGCATTTAGAAGCTGAGTAAACCCCTGTCTTGGTTTTGCATGGGGTTCAACCTGAACGTCTCCCTGATAGGACCCTGTGATAACATTCTCCCGGAGAAGAATATTTCCAGAACTCTGATAGCTGCCGCCGTGTAATCGTCACGCGTATCGGCGCACGCCCACTTGTTTGTTCAACATTTAGCAGACAGACAAAAAAGTAGGCCAAGAATCTTCAAGTAACTCGATCAATACATGACTTGGGTGCACCGTGAAAATGACAAGCTCCGTCAAGACCAAGATGAACTTCAAACCACACTGATGAATGTTTGTGGTCGCTTACAATATATCCATGTCATCAAAACTCATGTACCCGGCCGCAAAACACGTAACGATTCATTTTGCAATTTTTCTCTGACCAATATTCATTCTTTCAGAAAATATTCAATATGGTGTAGCGATTGTCTTTTTTTTTGGGGGGGGTGTTTGTTTGGGTTTCGATTTTGGTTTTGCAAATTCAAAAAATAACGCCACAAGCAAAGTGTTTACTGTCTTCTCTTCATTTGAATATTTCGGTGCTGTGGTGAAAAAGTTGAACACTTTTTTCCTAGGGTAAACCTGCTTAATCCACCTGGTTAAAAATGGACATGTTGTTATCGAATCAGAGAGAAATACACCTGGTTAGACGGTTGCAAAATAAGCAAAAGCCAGACTTCATTTCCTTTCCACATTAGTTCCACAAAAAAAGAATAATTTAGAGGTGCTTGGTCTTTATTTAATTCTCATAACCATTGGATTTACGAAGCCCAAATTGTGAAATAATGTTCACGGGGGGGGGGGTTTCTATGCATTCCATTCGAGCCGCCAGAACAGACCATGAATAATGTATCGGGGCAAGTCATGGTTTCCCATTGCCAATCAATTTGTCCTGGGTCCACATGTAGAACGACAAGTAGGCCTATACTTGCTGTTGTTCAGGCTGTTGTTTTAAAGGGCAGATTTTGGCCGCTCCGTCGTGCATCATTTGCTAGTCATGGAGAGACGAGCCCGGGTTATCATCGACACGCTCCACTGGCCAGGGCCTGATCGGCAAGACCGCAAAAAGCGCCGCGTTGCCGGCGTGGACTCGCGGAGTCCCGCGCGGTGGTGCCGACAGAGAAGGCTCAAGTGCGGGCCGCTGTCATTCGAGTAGCGCTCACGAATAATGCATGCAGCTATGATTTTCGCTTACTGTTGCAGTTGCTGGAGACGTGAAAATGAGTCACGATTGTGCTTTTTAAAGTGGATATATGTATGTTCAAAATTTAATGTGAAATTGCCTAGACGGAAAGACACTTTTACACTTAATTAGCAATAAGGTAAAATTATTTCAATGTGTGAATATGATTCGCATTGTGCTCGTTTCTTTGCCCGATCCTTCAAGCATGTCAGAAGCTTGACGCAATTGACACTTACAGGACAAGCAGCCTCGTGATTTGAACTTTGGGAAAACCGAGATGTGCACATTTATTTCATGTTGAAAGGTGGCGCCAGAAAAATCCTGGCCATCGTTTACAGCAATAAAAGAAATTTTAAAGGGTATTAAAAAGTTTTATTCAAACGTCACAATGTTTAAAACAGAACCACAAAGAAAAGGCAAGACAAAGAGTTCTACTGTGCTGTCGTATTCTCTGAGTATAATATGGGCACAGATTATGGAGTACGGCAAAAGGTACCAGACTATTTCCTTGCACGCTACTGACGTTGATCTAGTCATTCTGAGGAGACTCGGGTGAAAGAGCCAAAACAGTTGAGCTATGGCTATGGCTTTCTTTGATGTTATGACAGTAGTCGCTTCGAAAATCGGGCTCCGGCAAATTGAGCCGTAGTCTCCTAACCAGTCGGTATTCAACTACGATGCTGCGAGCGGCCTGAATCCAGGAGGAAAAGGGAAATATGAGCATTTGAACAGGCTAAGTAAAAAGACTATCAATGAACTAAGAACTGCTTCATTAGTCACCAAAATGCTTCCCTTTCGTCAAGAGGTCAGGATCACTGAACCCCCTCCCATCGACGGTGTTGGCGGTTTTCATCATTCAAACATCGTTGACGTTGGAGCTTGTCTGTGAACCGATACATGCTCTTCAGGCTCAGTGTCAACAGCTTCTCCATGAAGAAGCATAATGTGCGTGTATATAGGTGACATCCTACGTCTTGCCAGCGGCCCGCCAGTAATGATAACCCGGAGCCCTTCACGCCTTGCCTTGTCCGGTTGTGGTGGTGGCTCCACTTCAACAGATTGCCCGTACTGCGTCCCAAGCTTTTTTCATCCGTCCTTCTTACTCGCTGTCTATTCCCCCAGCCGCTCCGGCCAGTATAAGGTTATTAAATCACAGCTTCACCAGGATAATTCTATTTCAAGCAGAGTGATAAAGTCGCCCCCGCCTTGCGAGATGGCTGCTGTTTCAGTAGCCAAGTGCGGGGGGGGGTTAGAAATAATGCACCAGCGTCATAGACGAGTTGGTTAGTGTCTTACTATATACTGGGGATATCGAGACTCCTCCAGAGAGCATGCGAACCGCTACCGTGTAGCAGAACAAAATGCCGGGAGTGTATTGGCGCTCACGAACGTTGCTCTCCGCTGCCCGTTCTTCAGTTGCGCCTCATCATGACAGAGGTGCCGGCGGCGCATGGTGAAACCTGCGGGGAAAGGAACGCAGTGAAGATACCAACACCGAACCTCATACGCGGCTGTGCCTGTGTTGCATGTATTCCCGCGGGCACGGTGGCTCGACATTGAGCATGCGGTGTACGTGAGCGCAGTGGTGACGCCAGACTATGTGCGTCGCACGAGATCTGCGGAACTTGATTGCTGGGTCTGACTTGTAAAGAATTCCCGTCTGCCTTAGAGTCGTGAGAAAAAAATATGGAGTGAAAGAAGGGGGAGAGTAGACCACTGATGCGTACTGAATGCTGTAGACTACATTGTGTAGGCTCAATTGGTTTCTTAGAGTGAAAAAAAATGTTTTTTTTTTATTGATATTTTTTATACCGAGACTGTTATTTGCGATCAAGATCTAAAACAAACATGCTTCACCGTTTATACGAGCACTAGTCCTGAACTAAACACGGTGTGTGCTTGGCCGACAATGCCTTCACGCAAGCGTGGGCCGGCCGTAAAGTCTCAAGCCAGTCTCTCTTGTATTACCGCGAGATGGTAACCGGGAAGAGAGTCTGGAAGGAGAAGAATAGCCTGACTACCCGATTTCTCTTTACAATAACCGTGTAAATAAACACTGAGAATCAAAGAATTAACCGAGGAAGGGCCACGGGCACGCCCCCCGTGAGCCTGCAATTGTTATGGAGGACGGGCCTGAGCTTCGTGTTGAGCCGAAGCCCAGCCAGTGCGGCGCCTGTCCCCCGTAGTCAGGCCAAACAACAGTTTACCTGCTCGAAAGGTGGGGGACATTACAAAAGCAACGATAGATTCTACCCGTCCTTGCTCTGCAGGTTTTGACTCTCGGTTCAAAATTTTTTATTTGTTTTTTTTTCCTGCCAAAGAGTTTCTGCAGACGTCACCAGCGCACCTTCGCCGCATGCACAGACAACGGACATGTATATCATATCACATGTGGTTTCGAAGATTTTTGGTGACGGATTTCAAGGGTAGCTGCAATCACAAACCGTCAAAATGAAGCTTTGTGTGTCAGTTAAACTTATTTTCGTCCTTTGTTTCGTAATTTCAAAGGCAGTTTTATTATCTTGTCTGTTTTATGCTAATGATATTTGCATATTCATATGCAAAACTGTGATGTCATCCCAGGAAGAACGCCTTAGTGTTGCATTGGTTTGTACACAAAAATGTCCTGCAGTTTTGTAGATTTTTCTGGACTAACTTTTCTCATCTGGCTGGATTCATTGTTGTTTGTGTGCAATACGTAAGCATCAATCCCTTTCTCGGAAATGTTTTCAAGAAATATATTTTGGGTTCACAATTTGAACAGAATAACCTATGCATTGAACTTTGTCTTCCCTGTATGACATCACTACAACAGCGCCCTCGGCAGAACGTGGATAATTTTAATTTAAGTGTTTGAAAAGGTGCACTTTTCAATGTATTTAACCAAAAGGGAATAATACATTCATACTTTGAAGCAGAAAAATTGTCAAAGAAAAATCAATTGCATCTATACTTAAACGTTGCCTGCAACTCATGCCAAAGGATACGGTGACGCTATCCTCGCCTCGTTTGAAATGCCAGTGTGCGGCGTTGATCAAAGTTGTTGCCAGAAGTCTTCAACACTCATTTAGTGGAAGAAGAAAGTGCGTGTCATATTCGGGCAAAATTTCAAATAAAATTGCGTCTCAAATATACTTAATTGGACCCACGTCAATAAACTACGCCCCACGATGAATAAATTGCCCTGTGTGGAAATATGCCGTCTTTCGTGTAGGTATCACGGTGTGTATTGAATTAGTGGTTTTTCATGATCAGATGATGGGTCATTCCTTAACTGCTCTGACCCTTGTTTGTGTGATCCATCTAAGGAAGAATACAAGAGACTGTGAATCAGAGGTAAGTTCCAGCCCCGTTCAGCCTCTTCTAACAATGGGGTCCGCGAGGGCCGTGTCGCCGTTCGAAGGTTAACGCGCTCGTTGCCGGGCTTTGGGCATTCATGAGACAAAGTACTCCCTGCCTGAACGCTGTTTATACCCATTCACCGCCCCGAAGAAATCGGTACCGACAACTGAAAGGGGGGAGGGCTTCTCTGTCGTCAAGTCTTGAAAGCGGCTCAGTATCGATTTAATTGAGTTCGGGTATTAGGAGGCAAGGAAAAGAAGAGACGGCGTGTTTTCTCTGAGCGCTGGCTGGATAAGACAGAGGAGTAGATAGGAGGATGGATGTAGGAGCTTCGAGACGGGCAGGTCAAGAGACGAGAAGCCAGGGAAAAACTACTAACTGGCAATAGAAATCCGCGCAAGGTTTGTCGCCCCGGCCGCGCCCGGGCCTCTAAACCCGCCACCCTGTTAGTGCCTGGCCCTCCAAATTTGCCACACGGCCCGGGTGCAGGTACGTGGTCACACCATAGGCTGGGCTTTTGACACCGCCGGCTCTGTGCCGCGTCTTGTTATGGGCTGCGCATGGATGCCGTTTCGCCTCGTTTGGGTCGCCCCCTGATGCAGGCATGAAACTTTAATGGGCAAAGCTACCCGGTCCCGAACGCGAAAGACGTGGCGTTCACACCTCGCCACGCAGAACCGACTCTGTCGGGCATTCCCAACTGTCCCCCTCTCCTTCTTGCCTTTCTTTTCTCTTCTTCCTCAGAGTGATACACTAGATATTTCGGTCTTGTATCTGATGTTTTAAACATCGCTATACTCCTCGGCTCTATGATTATGGAAAGGTCGTGGAGTATATATTGACTGCGCTGGCTAAGGGGTCGTACCGCATGTCATCCGATATGCAGAGGTGCCATGTTTGTTAATGATTGACTGGATGAATAAGGGATTGAAGGCTAGCATAGAGAAGGGAATTCTAAAATAATGGGGGGGGGATAAAACTCCCAACAAATAAATTAAAAATATCTGAAATAAAAAAATCAAAGAAAATTGTATATTAAATTTTAAGTTTTGTCTTGCCTATCAAAGATGACAAGCACTGTGCGCCTACTCTGTGCAATAGCTTGATAGCAAGTGAAGTCCTTGTTCGATCTTCAACCCAACTAGGAACTCTTTGCCTTCCATTCACAGTAAACGCACTCATAGTGTTGTGCTTCTTTTTTCAAGCCCGGCGTATATTTTGAAAGTTTTAACAGTTTTATCACTCAGCTCTGATCTATGGCTCCAGTGCAAATACTGAAGAATTTAAACCGAGCATTGAAAGCGAGACAATGATGACAGTGGCGGTTAGAGGGACCCTTCAAAAATATGTCGATGAAAAAGTCTGCACAATTTAAATTATTTCAGACCATAGTGGGCCTCCAAAATCAGACGACATTAATCCCTTGAAACCATTTATAGATACCCATGACGTCAAATGGTTCAAGTTTTATTTACCGCCCCCCCCTTGAAATGGCTGGGCTGTGTGGACAAATTCACATGATTTCAAGAGCTCTTCAGGAGCAAGTCTTGAATAAAATACTCTTGCAGTGACGTGTAGGGCTAAGCCGTTTGATTGTTGTTATAGCCCGGGGATTAGAGAAGTTGCACATGTGTTCTGCACCAGCCGGGTTTGATTTGTCCAACTGTGTATTTTGTTAATTGATTTTTAAGTGCGAGCGGTCCTTTTTAAAGATTCGCCGTCCGCATGTAGATTTTGTACACAGCTGAGGAAGGTAGAAGTTAACATAAAGAGGATTCTCTTTCTTTTTTTCGGTAAGCTTGGTCCACGGAACTCTTTCATCTCTGTCTCTTTGCCTGCATGCCTGATGACATCGGGTTCTCGGCCCTAATCACTCCATCAATACATCCATTAGTGGCCTTTGTGTTGGCTCTTTGGCTCACCTCCTTCCCACCTTTGATCCCGTCTCATCCCATCATCTTTTGCTCTTTTTAAGTCTGATCAATTGTAATCCCCCCCCTCTTCCTTTCTGAGTCGCCGGCTGAAGGACCGGCACTAGCGTGTGAGGCTGGCTCTCTTAGGGGGCTGCCCAATTTTGACAAACACCCATCGATCGGGGGCCCCGGCATACAACGGACCGAAAACGCGTTAAGTACCGCGTTAATCCTGTTAAAATAACACCGAGGCAGTAGGGACGGAACGCACCCTGCCAATAACCCGGGTGTGTGAGGCAGTCTTGACAGGCTGAGTGTGGGGGAGTGTGGACCCAATTTGTCCCGTTGAAAAAGAAGTGTTCGTTTTTGGTGTCTTGTTTTACACGCCCGAGAGGCTATTAAGTGAGAGGCTATTTTCGCTATCAAGCACAACGAGGCAGTGACAGATCGGGGAAAGGGAACAGGGACGCCCTCCAGAGGTTATACCGTTTTATTTGAGAGGCCTGAGTGCGGTTTCTCAGCCAAGACACGTAGACAATTTAGATAGCAGTATCCCAGATTTTTTTTTTCACTTAATTTAGCACAAACAATTTGTTCAGAGGCAATTTGGTCAATCTATTATGCTGTTAATTTCCGTTCCACGAGTTTCTGAGCGTTGTACATCAAAAACGAAGCATTTTTCTTATGGTATTTTCAATGGATTGATCAATGTCCAAAGTCAATTCGATACATGGTATTCGATCAAGACAGATCTCCTTGTTACTGTGTTTTATGGTAAAAAGAGAACTGCGTTGAGCTTGGTTCGTTGGTCGTATTTCAGTATTAGGAAGATTTCAAATAGGCCAGTTCCGATCGTCATCAAGAAGATAGACTGCAAGGAGATTTTGAAAGATATAGGAAACGAATTACTCTGCAAGGCTAGATTATTTCGAGATAATGAAGGGGTGGTTTGTGCATACACCTAGTGAACTGTACTTAGCAGTGAAATTCCCCTTTGTCGAAAGTTATGAGGCGAAAAGGGCGATTTGTAAGGCAAGGACTGTAGAGGGCGCTGAAAGCAAATAAATGAATGAAGTGAGCTGAACCAAATCCAGAGATGCGTATGAGTGATTCCAATCGACCCATGAGAATCGGGATTCAGTCTCTGCATTATGTCGTCACCGTTTTCATGAAGAGCCACGCACGCCCTTCTGTGCAATGTATTTCTCCACTGGGAAGGAGCACACGTGTTCACGCGCGCGCCACTGTAAATGTAACAAAGACGTGCGACTCTTCGTGAAAACGAAAATCTTACCTGACCTACTTTTCGGCCTTTCCAGTCAATAGGTTTTGTACCTGTACGAAGGACTGCAAGGTTAGTGTCTCTTCGTGAAAATGCAAAATGCACTTATCGGCATTTTGGCCCCAAACAACATGAATGTAATGGAAATTGAAAAAGTGATATACTGTCAACACTATGTGGCTCCTCTTGAAAACGGTGACGATGTGATACCAGTCGGATCTGTGGCATCCTTTATAATGGTAAATTGAAGGCAGGGGCAAACAAATGTTATCGTCGCCTTTGCCCACGCGAAAAAAATCGTCCCAAGAAAGCAGCCAAAAGGAAAACAAAAATAAATGTGGGTTGCCTGAACGTTATGTTTGTATTGGGGGATTTGCTGACCAATCAGTTTATGAACAGCCGGTAGACTCCTTTTCTTCCTGTCCCCTTTTTACACATCCGATTTTTATCTCCCTACAAAACAGTCCTGACAGCGAAGAGTCCATTCCAACCCGTTCTTCCTATTTTCTCTCCACCGGCAGCTAGTCCCGGAGCTATCCGCTCTCCCGTCCTGCATGGCCCTTGGCCGGTATACTCTTAACCCTGATAACTCGTGGGTCTCTTGGACGAAAGGGGGACCCTGATCTGATTAGGCGGCCGCGGGTTAGTGGTGTCCCACTTATTTTTGGCGTGGTCTCAATGCCAGCGAACATCTCTTCCCCCCCCCATCCTTTATTTGCTCAGTGATATTAATTGTTGCCAAGGGCAACCGTTGTTAAGTGAATCGCCATTTTGATTATTGGCGGGGAAGGCGTGCAGTGGGTATAACGAAATTAAAGGCGCGACCATAATCCGCCTGTGTCATGTTTGTTGTCTTTAGGGCCGAAAGATTTTAGGATTTTTTACTACTACGCAAATGGCGTGGCATATGTTAGGCCATGTCTGAGTTCTTATCAACCGATGGTTTTAAAGATATTGTGTGGCAGACAACTTTTTTTTCTGCCTAGTTGACAGATTCTGAAACGAGTATATCCGGAATTATTAATTGATGACGCTCGAAAATGACCTCTGTCAATAGGTCTACTGAAACAATTTTCGGATGCCCTTTGGTCAAAAGGCTAAATTTGCCGGGCAATACATTTTCTGAAATATTTCGGGTAAAAGGAGACAGGATGACAAATTGGCTAAATTCTGTACCAGCGAACCATTATTTATCAACGGAGGAATAGTCTTTTTTATTGTTTCAGTGACAGGCACTTTTCGCTTCAATTTCAATACATTTTGTTGCTTAGTTTATTCATAGCATTGTACTTATAAAGGATAGCCTCCCTCAATCCGTGTTCTCTTTATTCACCAGGTTTGGTGATAGTTCATAAATACACAAATTATACAAGAATGGGCAAATATGGTACAGCCAAAATAATGCGGCTGCATTTGTTCAGTTCCTTATTAAGCGGGGAAAAAAATCGGTGGCACAAGAATTTTATAGTAGGGCCTACATATTCTTTTAACGAGACATTTTAGGGCACGTGAATTTTTTTTTACATCTTTGACCTTCAGTTAGTGTTGTATACGAGTCCATCACAAGTCCCTGTCAGTCCATCACAAGTCCATTACAAGTCATAGTCTTAAGCCATTCACAAGCTATTGAAATGGGACAAGAGCATTCTTTTGTCATTGTGTACCCTGTTACTTATGACTGGCCTTGTGAAGGGGCTTGTGACTGGCCCTGTGACTGTCCTTGTGACTGGCCTTGTAACTGTCCTTGCGACTGGACTTGCAAAAGGACTTGTGATAGACTCAATACAACACTGCCTTCCGTTTGGCTGAAGAAACATAGGCCACTGCGTGCATGAATTCAAACTGCGTCTGGCTGGGATGAAGATGCCAAATAACAAAGCACATGGTTTGATTGGTTGATTACTTCTAAACTAATTGACCTAGGATTTTAATAAAATCAAACACAGATTCAATATAAGTACACCTCAATCAAATTAGACTAGAACCAAGACGGTCTTGACTAACCTTAATATGAAAACTCTAACTGTCGTTGACGAAAGTAGACCGACGCGTTTGGCACTTTTCTTCATTTTCGACCACTTAAAATGGTTTAATTACAGACCCGTAAAACTAGTCTCTCCTATCCCCAAGTTTTGGTGAAATTCATAGGCACTGTTGTTCCCATTATTATTAGTAGTCCCTCTCATTAAACCGAACCAGAGATTAACCAGACATGTTTTGTAAGCATGTTAATAAGCTTGCAAGGGGCTGATGTTCCGACTTGCACACGATCCGGGAGCGTGAAAATAAAAGCGCCAGCGCCGGGGCCTTGGGCCAGGGGTCCACCCCGGGGCAACTGTTCACACATCGTACCGGTTGCGTTTAGTCTCGTTGTTTGAATCCGCCAGAGCCACACGTGCGCCCCATTGCTCCGATCCCTGGTGAACATCTCACCAGAGCGTGCCGGGAGTGTATACGAAATTTCCTCGTTCTTCAAACTCCACTTGCGAAAACAAGTGACTTTGTTCAGGAAACAGCGTCGATATAAACTACGCCGGCCGATAGGTAGGCCCTATTAAATCATTTATCTTTTCCGGTGATATCCGGTAAAAAAAAAAAGTACTTTTTGTGTTTCTAGTTTTTATCAACGTGGCAGCTGACTATCAATTTTTACTAAGAAGCAAAACTGAGTATTACAAAGTGCATGGTAAAATGTGTTTAGCTATTGAACGCAATCTTTCTATCCCGTAGTAAGCATGTTTAGAAGCCAGACACTGCGTTTTCTAAACACATCCATAACAATTGTCGGTGGTTAAAAACCTGATTACAAACCGCTGGCGAGAAAACGTTTACAAGTTGGGTGTTCTCTAAACAGGGGGTTTTTTTTGACAAAAATTTCGCAATTAAAACTGAAAATGGGAGAGTGCGTCGTTGTCATCGTCACTTTTTAATTAACTTCATTATCACCGTTGTTCAAATATCATAGCATTAAGAATATTCCATCAAAGTTTGCTTCAGAATCCCAGTTACTTCATAATCATCGCCATTATGACCTTGAAAACGCAGATCACGTCTTGTATCGCTGCTACCCCCCTCATTTATGACAGATCAACACAGCTGACTTTAATTACAATCATCTCAGTCGTTATTCTTTTCCTCGCACCATGTACGGTGTCTTATGTATTCTTACAAATGGGTCATTAGGGAGACATTTTGGGGTAAATTTTTCAACCTTAGGGAGGCATTGGTCATTAGGGAGACATTTCAGCGTCTCCCTAATGCTCCAACTACCAGAAGGAGGCCGAATTTTGCTGTCCAAATGTTGGGAGATGATAGATTAGGGTCTAAATTGAAAACATTCAAAGTTTGGTTCAGATCAGATTAGGGAATATTTAATTATGGGACAGTAAAGTTTGTGCACGTTCCTATGGGAATGTCTCCCAAGTGACCTATTTTCGGTAACTTCACCACCACTGCCACCATCGTCGCCTCAACCTCAATCACCACCAATATGGCGACCAGTACCGTCACCACCACCATCACATTACTCTTCCCCCCTCTCACCACATCGTAGTATGACAAGAAGGATGCAGACGCCCATCACCATCCTCACTATCATCTTCTTTCTGGCTGTCTTCGCTAAACCTCTAATTTGTTGCCAGGCCAACGGCAGGGGCCAATTTCTGCCCGCATCAGGGGGAATGTTGTATCATGCACATCACGCTCAGGCATAAAACAGCAGCAATCCGATATAGACAGCCCTGCGGACTCACTGACACCCAATAGGTCATTGTACTACGTATGTACTGCTGACGGAGCAGTCGCTGTTTTATGCCTGCATCCGTGACATGAAATATTTCATCAGAAAGCTTGTGTTCCTCATGACAGCTGATAGGACGCTCACTTTGGACGAGGTCCTACTAATAAGTAAGTGTAAACATCACGAAAATCTTGGTTGTTCATTATTTTAAGAGGAAATAAGAGAGACAAGCAAATTACAAACAGTCGCTACATTATTGACCTAAATTTGCATTTAATAACAAGAAAGAATCGACAAAAAAACGTTGATTAAAAGAATGTTTCATTACCTTCACATACCAACTCAACAGTTCAATATTTGATGACTTAATGAGTCGTTGGTCCCTTTCTCGATATCGCAGTGTGTCAAACAACGTGACTTCAGTAATAGTTTTCGAAGTCTTTGATTTTTAACACGGAAGCAATCTATAACATACGGGGCACGAATCAAGAGCAGACTTAAATCTCCAGCTGAGAAGATGGAAGTCAAAATTGTGTGCGCTTCAGTCCACAGTCGGGATTTATTTCGATGCATGACTTTCAATTTCTGCTTGGTATAACACATTCAAAATGTGCACACATCAAGGTTGGGGAGTTGAGGATTGGTCATCGCTCTGTACACGAAACAGCCGCCGACTAACGTAGAAAAACATATATATTGCTAAGGCACCAAAACACCCCAGGCCACACGGAGGTGGCAAATGGTAATGCTATCTCATGGTCCCTTGTTGCACCCTGCATCTCCACAAACATTGCTCCTCCTTCTCCATATCATCTTCGGGCTGCAAATGCATCTTTTACCGTTTTAGAGAAGAGAGGAAGTCTCGGTTGGTCCAGGCAAAATATTTTGTCAGGCCAGGCGGTCCATCAATATCGGAGGAAGTTCTCAGAGATTTATGTTGATATTCTGTCCGAGCGACGATGAAGCTGATGTTTTGGCAAGCTTGCGGACTGGGAGTGGACCTCAGCTTTCCGGCGCTTTTCGGCTCTGGAAGGAAGAATGCGCACTGCAAGCACTGCTAACAGCACTACTTACTTGGTATCTTAGATTGTCCTATTAAAAGGGCAGAGTAGTAATTAACTGGGCTTAGCGTGAAACATGTTCATGCTGACTATAAGCAGCTATTTAGAGCAGGTGGACAGGTAATTTGATGGAACGGAGCGCGACAAATCTGCTCAAGTGTTGGAGGTCAACCCTCAGGGCTGTTCAGCGCCCAGGTTATGCTGACGGCAAAAATGTGCAAACAGGGTTAACATGGCGCCTAAAAAGGCGGAACGGAACTCGTCCTCATGAAAGAGTGCTCTGCCGTTTTTACAGGACAACAGCATGTTGTCTGTCTTGTTAGGACTCAAGACGAGAAACCGTGTGGTCAAGAGCAACCGGCCACTTCATTTAGCGCCGGCCTGTGGAAAAACTGTTCGGGTAGCAAAGTTCTGTCTAATCTTTTACCTTCTAAGAATTTAATTATTTTCTGAGAAAAGTCTGCTTTCATTGAAGTAGGATGACTCATAGAGTCATTTTCACTGATATAATCAACCCCCATGGTTTGTATCCTACACTTCCACATCTGTATTTCACATTCAATGCAGTGTGCGACAGAAGGAAACTTATAATTTGTGCATTTTTATCAATCAAAACAAAACAGAAATAAAGACCTTTGTAACTGTTTGTTTGACAGAGTCGCAGGAACTTTTGCCAGGGAGCATGGATTTGTGAATGGGGAACAGTTTTGAACTCCATTAATTTCGAATACCAAAAGTTGTCCCTTTTTGCGCGAGATCGAGGCCATGAGATCAGCTAAAACAACAAACTAGTGTTCAATTAACTGAAATGTTTGTCAACTACAGGCGCGTCCAAAACTTAATGATGTTCAAAGGTCATTTATCACATGTGGTGCAAGAGGCAGAAACCAAATTCGTATAGCCTCAACACAAGATTTGGACTTAGCCTCACGCCAAGCGCTAGCGAAGTAAGGCTATGCTGGATAAGACACATGCCTATGGGAGCCGCCAGCCAGCGGCTTCATGCAGTTTCCGCTGAAACATATTATCTCCACCCGCTGCAGGTAATTCGGACGGACAGTGCAGGGATGAGTTTGGTCACGTGAGAAATCGCACTGAGTAATTTTAGAAGAGCTCTTATGGCAGCTGACAGAGTAGCGGTTGCGATGATACCACGAAAATGGGTTTCTCTTTGAGCCCCGAGCTGGACCAAGAGAGGGCGCAATTTTCCTAGCAGCAGGGGCTCCTTTGGTTTGAACTGCACATAAACGACTATTAAATGCACGCGTTACGGTTGCGTGGCTGTACCAGCAAAATGAACACTCCCGACCAACAACCGATAAGGGGGTGCTTCTACTCAAGGAAGATTGCCCTGTTGTTCAAATTGCGCGCCTCGAGGCTTCCAAAACATCGAAACACAATGACGATGCGCCGAACAAGTGTCAGGGATACACTGAGACGAAGTTCCTCTTGTTTAGCAGATCGGCGACGCAAGAAGTCCCAGCAACGTTCAAGGGGAATAGATATGATCCTGCATTAATTGTGGTAAAAATGCTAAAGCTGAAGTGTAGCATCCAGCCTTCGACAACAGTGTCCGGGCAGGCAGGTTGAAGGGTACCTGAAGCATCATAATGTCCTTGCCAATCGTACAGATGATCTCAAGTGTCCCAAAATAAAGCCTCAGCACTATCTTCCCGCGCTTTGTCGAAACCAGACAAATAGAGCATCCTACAAAAACAAGTGCTCTGCCACAACGACGATATTCAGACCACGTCGACCATATGCATAGGGACCATAGCATATCCGCGCAGGTTTTAAGCATTCAGACGGTGCGAACTCTCCACGGGCATGGCAATTTCATGAATTTGATCGGGACGAATGCCAAAAAAATATCCTCCCGACTTTCGGGAATCGCGCTCAGGCCAGTGCAGGCCCTTAAGTAACTGCAAGGGAGATGATAATGACGGTTAGTGGTATTCCGGACCCGTACTGGGAGCCGGGCATGGCTGCACGGGGGGAAGGTTATACGCATGGGGACAGGAGAGCGGAGAGCCGAGGTGGCAAGCGGGTGTGAAACGCAGCGGAGCGGGCTTAGTCTAGTCGCCGAGGCGCTTGTCAAAAGGTGATGTATGCCGCAGCTTTAGGGGCCACAACTGCCTGCGTATTAGACATCCCCAATTATACAAAGAATTATTTAAGATTCAGGACCTGAACAATGTCATTAAAATAGTTCCACAATTAGCTGGTACAAGGAATTTAGGGAATTGGGGTGAATAGAGTTAGGCCCCCACCTCAATGCGTCACACAGACCCTAAGAGGTATGGCCACCCTACCCAACCCTGATATCAGAATTTGCATTTCGGTCAACAAAAATAAGGGTGTATTCACAACCAATGACGCAAATTCATTTATGCAGGAATGTTTTATTTACAGCAAGTGAGTAGAATTAAAACAGAAAGACAGGTCAGTGATTCAACTGTCTGTTCAATTTTACAGTGTGAAAGGCCCTTGCTTACACAACACATATAGCCCGTGCAGTGGATTTTATAATTTTGTTTTCTTCTCGACTGCCCCGCAGTCTGTGATCCCCCCTCCCAAAAAAAAAAATATGTAAGATGACTAGTTCTGTAAGTGCTACCCGGCCCTCATTTCTAGTGACACCTATCGGCCATGCGTGTGTTAATCTTACACGCGATGCCCGCCAGGACTCGCGCGGTGCACGGGAAGATCGAGCAATGCACACACCACGTCGGCTGCGTACAATATACATGTACTTCACGACACAACCCTGCACGGAGACACAAGAGGTTAGGCAGGGCACGTTTCTGTTTTATGGCACGATACGGAGCGCAAACGCCGGGGCTTCGTCCCGTGGGGTTCAGAATTCAATTTCGATCGAATTGAAGAGGCATATCAACGAGAGACACCTGACTGCGAAAAACTCCAAACATCCAAAAAGAAACGACTTTATAAAAAATTCATGCATAATTAAAAATCGACCACACACACAGATCGTTTAGAGGCACTTAATAAAATTCAAAGTACTGAAAAGTGTTGGGATGAAAAGAAATCCTTCCTTTTTATCTGTTCAAAAAGTAGGCACTTTTGGATTAGAAAGATCCACATAATGTTTATTCTCAATCTCGCATAGTACCGAAGAACACTACTTGTGTAGGAACTGTACATTATCATGGGCGTTACCAGGATTTTTTCTTTCGTTAGAGAATTTTCGAAAGGAGGGGGGGCAAAGCACTCAGCAGCTACGAAATGGTGAAATGTTGGCAGTTAGAAGGGCCACTTTCGTGGGTTTATATTAACAAATTGGAGGTTTCCATCCCCTTTCATTTTTTTACATTTCTTTAGCTTATTTTCCTGTTTTGTTTTTAATTTTTTCTGAGGAGCGACCAGCTCCCCCCCCCTGATGCATATGTACAAATACATCACATACACAGCTAGGGGTCCATATAGTTCCTGGTGTTTGCCCTTTGCCGTGAATTGGTGCATGTGGTACACACATTTTCGAAACAACTGTATACGTCACGGATGTCAATAGCCAGCTTCCGTACACTGAAGGAAAATAAGGATTACTTTTATGGAGACATGTTGACACGTCATCAACTAGAGTTCGTTGTGTCAAAGTTTACTATGTGACATCTCATTTCTTCAAATTGAAAAGTGCACGTTTAAACTTTTGAGAATTTCCCGCACCTTTCCCGACAAATGAGGATACTGATGTTGTTGTGAGGATAATGCTCGTGTTAGGAATTTACTGTTCAAATTGGGAACTGCAAATATGCTCATTTAAACTATTTGTGATGAATTTGTCATCTGTCGTGAATTGGAAACAACAAAGGATGACCAAAGTGAACAGGATTTAGGCCTACGATAGAAACATTTTTAACCTTTTGCAAATTGTGGAACAGAAACAGTCATCGAGAACATAACATTGAGCATTCTGCCTTAGATGACATCACTTTTTTCTCATGAATATGCACATTGGAAATTGGCACAAGGCCTGCTGGAAATCAGCATGGACATTTGAACGGGACAAGGGAATAGTTACTGGAACTGATTAGAAAATAACTGCATAGAAGGAATCTTTATTAACCTTGGCTACAATGTCTAAAAGTAAATTGATTTATGCCAGACTTTATCTCAGTCTGACACTTTTGGATGCGCCCTCTATTTTCATAACTTGGTCAACTCCAGCTGTTGTCACAGATAGCATTTGAATGCATGACTTAGAATAAGGCCAACAGACTGATGTCGTTGCGCACGCTGATACACTGAAATGCAATGCCCTCTGGCAAAGGTTAACTTCCGGACACGTACTTACAGGCATCAAGGGGTTAAAAAAATGAGTCGCTTTTTCCTTTAAGTGAAACTTACTATTACCCACAGAGTGTGACGAGTACACGTGTACTTCCATACGACCTTCCATTCCTTAAAGTTTCCTCAACCGATTGTAATTATGAATTGTAAATGTTTCCTCAACCGATTGTAAATATGAATCATTGAATAACTGTTTAAACTGTTTGCAAGTAACTTTGTCTGCTCAATAGGACCATAAAAAGACCTTTTCTGCGACTAAGGAACTGTTTTGACATTGAAAAAATGAATGGGCAGCGTCGTAATTTGTTTTTGTTTCCTCAGGTGAACAACACAGAGTGGTTTTCTGAAAGGAAAGGAAACCTAGAACACATCAAGCATTCGAATTGTGAAGGTTTGCATTTTGTGGTACGAACGAATACCAAAAAGTCTCTTTTGGTCATTGGATGATATACATTAAGAGACGTTCCTATGTACGCCGAACAGCGTGCACGCAGCACCATCTAACAGTCGCACTGTATCGGGTACATGTAAAGAGCCCATATCACAAGACACTGAAAGAAACCAAGAAAAAAATCTCATAATTTCGAGAGGCTTCGCCCGAATGTTTTTGGCTGTTACGGATGGAGATAACACGTGCGCCAAAACGCGAACCACTGGCAAGCAGCCGAATCCAGGCCCCACAGGCCGGTGAGTTAATGCAAGCCACAGCCAAATAAGACACTTTGGACGATGTCCTAAAAGTTGAAGTTCTGAATTTAGGTTCCCGCCATCTGCAACATATCTAAATAAGTGTAGCAGAGAGAAACGACTGACATTAAATAAGTCCATACGAGCTAAAAGTTACTCGAGGTCTCAATTCACAAGTAAGGCATGAACTTAACTGCGTTAATGCGCCATTTCACCAACTGTGACTAACATGTTCCCGATCAACCCTGCACCGCGTCCACACATTCGCAAAGGACATACGACCCCACCGGCCACGTGCCAGCAATCTTCACCCGCGGGTTAACCAAATAGCCCCAAAGTAGCCCCCCTTTCTGTGTCGATCTCTCCCCCTGTGAGGAAGCGTGCGGCCTGGCGTCCCTCGGGACAGCTCAAGAACAAAGAGGAGGCGTGAGGGCATCATGGGATCACAAATAAACCAAAACAAACTTGTGATGGATGTAAAGAAAAAATTAAAGCTTCAAATTTGTAAGCAAGGAGAGGAGGTGTTATGGAAACAGCGAAGTCAACAATGCCGACGTGTTGCCAACAAGGGGACCCGAAGTTGCTTAAGAGGGTGCCTCCCGTGTGATGTAAGCCGCCCCATGTCGGCCGGACTCAAAATGACCGGTCAACGGTTGACTTGTCTACGGAAGAGAGCCCGGGCAAATGAGCCGTGGTGCGGGGCCGGTCGGCCCGCCGTGCCCGCCCGGCTGCCGTGGTGGTGGCTCCGTCATCGCAGCTGCAATCGCGGATGCCGGGCTCTGCTATTGCGTACACCGCCCAGTGCACCCGTGTCTGCCCCGCGCACGATCAATATCGCACTACACGCACATCGTTTGATTTAGGTCTGTTTTTTGTCTCTCCATCTTCCAATCTCTCTGTCCCTTTCAGCGGTGCCGACTTTGGGCTTTTACAAGACAGTTTCAGACTAATTTTCCTGTCGGTCATTTGTTGATGATTTCATACGCTCGGCTGGAGCTCCTAATTATCCGGAAAGAATTTGTGAAAAATCGTAAAGTCTGCGGTTTGTGTATGGGATATTTTTCTTGTGGTCAGATAGGGACGTGGCGGAAATCAGTCGTCTGGCTGGAGTCAATGCGTTGACTACACGTTCCCTCCTTAGAAAAGTCAAGGTTAAGTCTTTTATATTTTGGCGTATTGTACGCGGTGACCGGTCTCATATCAATCGATGTTTATTGTATGATACGAGGGCCTCAAAAGCCGGGTTGCCATCTTTCAAATTAAAGCTGCCGCAGGAAGTTGGCATTGTTTAATTCGGCCTCAAGATGGCGCCAAACACACTGCCTATGGCATTTTACCATTGTTCTTCATCTGCAAAGTTGCACAAAATTAACTGCTAAGAAGGCGTCACTGCTGACTATAAAAGAAATAAGTACAGATATATCATCTTTCACATTCTGCTCAGTTTTAATC
The DNA here is from genome assembly GCF_001949145.1 of Acanthaster planci. The sequence continues at coordinate 879,492 of NW_019091438.1, forward strand.
AAGTGGCCCTTTGCAAATCTTCACGCAGAGAATGATGTTCTTCCCCGCAAAATCATTCCACATGGCCATCAACCTGTATGTGAATGAAGGGCAGTTTAATCGTGTTGGCTGAACAGACGGTAAATCGAGCTGCTCTATATTTATCGAAAGGGAAATTGGTTAATAGGACACTTCAATGCACACAGATAGAGGAAACAGCTCAAGGGGCAGGCAATGTCAGACCGGTCCTCATATTGTGACTGAAAACCTGCCAGATTTTCCTCCTACTACTGAGTCCGTTTTTGAGCAAACGTCCCAGTTATCCTTTTGCCAGGAATTTAATGCTCACCACAGTATTGCAGTATCCATTTGAATATTAAATGTTGGAATACGTAGGCGTGTGACATGCACAAATAGCAGCAAGAAGTGAACTCTTGACTTGTACATGTACAGAATAATTTTTGCTGATGAACGACACTCTCGAGAAAAAATCCACTCAAAGCAAACCATTCCACACGGAAGATCATTACCTTCTTCGTAGCGGTAAATGCTTAAAGTATGCGTCGGGGATCGATTGCATCAAGCACGCTAAAATGTGTATCGTCTTCTGATGGCACTTTCTACCACTTATTGCATTGTCTATTCAGACGGCGGCAAATGAACGAAGAACGAAGCACCAAAAACAAAATCACTTTTCTATAGAACCAGAGGTCTTGCACCTGTCTCATCATGGTAATACGGCAACATGAAACACTATAGTGTTCCCCACAGCTGCCATAAGGATGCGTTTATAGACAAAAACACAGTTCGGCTGAACACCTTGTAGTCTGACCAGTGTGCGCAACTACTTCCGGTTAGGGCTCTTAATACGGGAAACGATCGTTCACGCTGCATTTGTGCCACGGGGAGGGTGGGACCAAATTGCAGTAAGGGCATTCAACTCGGCACACAGATAACCGATACTATCGACCGCACCGTCTTGCCCCTTTTCCCTTATATCATTTTTGCCAGTGTCGTGGAGTCGGCGATATTCTCTCACTTTTTCGTCTGGTTAGTTTATTTGTGGCATCAACATCTGACAGCACAGGTGAGCTAACAAAGCAAGCCGGGTGAGGGATACAAAACGTACAGCTAGGCTGACGGAAGACTAGATGAGAGAGACACAATAAACACTAATGATGTGCATGTTTCGGGTAGTACAGAATTCACATACGCAGAAGCTAAACATGGCTACCTAGTTACTTGTAAAAGTAATTTCTTACACAAGTACAAAGAGAAACAAACATACATACACCCGACAGACAAACAAAAAGAAAACAAAAGTCAACGTTTAACTACATCCGAATGGCCAGTTCTGCCCCATTCAAATCGTTAATCAAGTCGGACAACTTTTGTACAAACTTTGCAGTTTGCTTCACCATAGCATTCAATGTAGCCTAGTTTACATGCGAACATTGCCTAGCGCTGTTTTCGGGGAGTCACGCTTGAGGTTTTCGGCTCGTGCGAGTTATTAAACCTGTTTGCCATCCTCTCGTGTGAAAAATCGAATCGAGTGTGCATTCATTACCGAACTAAATACATGTTTCGTTTCGTCAAAAGACTTGTTTCTGTGTTGTAAGTACGTGTTTTCTTCCCTTTTTGTGCCAAAAAGTCAATTTCGTTTCGAGGGCTCCGGGCGTTATTTACTCATTTTCCCGCGACACTAGACTCATTTTCATGTTTGTCAACGTGTACTTGCCTTCTGCGGCTTCTCACGAAGGATTGCCAATTCTTTACCAGAGGGGGCAGTCAAACTATTTCAGTAAAATTTCTCAGGAGCGAAACGGTGAAAACAAAAGTCGAAGAAAGAAAAACCTCAGTTAACATGGAAAAAACTGTTGACAAAACAAAATAAGAAATTGTGCACAGTCAATGGAAAACAAACAACAAATCCTGCATGATTATGGTTTTGAAAATCCCTTTCGGAAAAGTCGTTGTCTCCAGCTGGAAAGAAAGGAGTGTAGCTTTCGAGTTTCTGGGATTCGGATTCAGTAGGTTCGTGTCGATACTTGAGATTCACCCTTCGCGCGAGGGAGCTGACTAAATACTGCGCGCTGCCTGTTTAACAAACCCACCGCCGGGCGAGGAGTGTATGAAAAGCGGGCAGCGCTGGCTCGGTGCTGTGGACTCGACTCGTGCATCGTACAAGGGCCACGCTGGGATAAGCTGGCCGGCGATGCCCTGGTTTGAAGGGTAGCTAGAGTGGACTTTTAAAAATACAGACCTTCAAAATGTACCTATGTGCCTCACTTAACCTTACCTTATTTTGAATTTACTCGTCACTAATTAAAAGGGTGTTTTACTGCTTTAGAGGTTTTTATCCCTATGAATGTTTTTACATTCATGAGCAAAATTGTGTTTTTTCCAAGGACGGAAGCCTAAAGTTACATTGGTATGTGGAAGGTCATGAAACTCCTGTATTTTTAAGGCTTTGCTGGCGTTAGTTTTCTCTTCTTCGTTGATTCATTGCTTTGTACGTACGTGGCAATAAACTAGTAATCTTTCCTCTCTCCGACATTTTTCAGTGATTAAATTCATAGGTTCACGATTAAAACAGAATAACGTATGTACTTGACCATGTTTTCCCGGGATGACATCACAGCAATAGCGCTCTTGGTAGTCTGGGAAAGCATGGATTAAAAAGTACATATTTCAATGCATTTAATCCAATAGAGGGAAGTCAAATCAATTGTTCACGCACTGAAGAAGAGTTTAAAGTTGCGGAAAAATAGTGTCTAACAAAATTCATTTTCATCGACACTTTAATACCCTGTAGTTCCTTTCACAAACCCTGGAAAAGTGTCTGCCATTACCCACTTTTGTACATTGTAGTGTTGTTATAGTTCGGCGAACTATGCTGGGAGTAAGGGTCAAGAGTGAAACGCCCCTGAGCAATGAGGAACCTCTGCTGGGGAAAAAGATCGAGGAAAACCATATGTTGAAGTTCTATTTCGCCAAGTCCTCCCCAGAGTTCTCAAGAAAAAACACTAAAATGTGGAAAAGATGAATGGCTCGGTGAATTTAATAATTTACAACCAGTTCATTTTGGGGATTTTGTTTTAAATCAAGTCCACCAGGCCACGGCCGAATCCGAGAACAAGATCTCGATCTCAGCCTGTTGCTAATACGTAGGCAACAAACAACAGAGACCCGTTTTGGGGCAGAGTTTGTTATGCACCTGTCATGTCTTCTAAGACGTATCCTGATTTTAGGGTACTAACGCATAAAAAGAATGCTAATCCTTGAAAGGTGGAAGTACCGTTTAAAAAGTATAAGCTTTGTTGGTTAACAAATATGCACTTGTCCCCCACTGGATGGAGGCGCCACTGACTGGGGGCTGTACACCTACATTGCATGAGGGCGCCATCAACCGAAGCATCGTCAAGCAACCCAGGTAGTACAGAATTTTTGATCGAAATTTACACGCAACTGTGATGGCGCCCTCTATTCAGCAAAGTAAGAGAAGTTTATGAAGAGCTTTATTCCATGTTGACGTAGGCCGTGTTCGAATCTCTGGGCCCAGTTTCACGTATCCACTACAGCATATTATTTGCAAACCATAAGCACTATTTCATGGCGGTGCTTGGCGTGGTTGGGCCAACTGATTGCACGCTCACAGAGATATCCACTATTACTACACTGGCCTATGCCAGGACGATTGCACGTATTACTGAATAGTTGTTGGAGCGCAGAGAATCGGTTATTACCGAATAACTGCAGCCCAGCCAATGAAATGATGCCAAACAGCTGAATGATAAAATTGTCTCGTTGAACAGTGAAGTGCGAGGTAGAAGGGTACAGTTGTCGAGTAGAATAATGAATTTGCCAAATGAAATTATGAAATTGCTAAAAAACGAACGATCTATAACCACCGAAGACAGCAATGGCCTTCCATGCTGCTGCCGTATCGAACACAATTATTTTCAACTCGAAGCTGGTCTTCAACATGGGTCACAAGATGAAGTCAACGGTGGCCTGTGAAATTCGACATGTTTTCAAGAACCTTTTGTCCAAATAGGTTCCAAAATGGAATGCCGGCACCATCTTCCATTATTACTATCGATATATCAGCAGGATCCAGGAACCGTAAGGTTCTCGTCGGTCCTTGACAACAAAAGGACTACAATCAGTCGCTCAGGGAATAAAGTACTTGACTGAGTAGTACCTGCTGAAGGAAAAGTCGTTTTCTTCGTGCAACCATGACTTGAACAAGAACCCAAAATATCTTGTTATTGTGCATGTTCCCAAGTTGGATTTATGTAAGGTAGACTGGGTATTTGTAAAGCTGCAGCAAGCTTGTGGGACGGACAATCCCCAGACAAGTTCTTTACAGAGGGCCAAGTAGTTTGAAATGGTCCAGCGGTCACTTTAAACAGCACGAGCTTTCATGCCGCAGGGTATAAAATTGCTTGAAAACTTCAATTGAAAGTTGGAGGTCCTGGACTTTTATCAGTCTGCAAACTATTGACTTTTGGGTTCCGTGTCTATCGATCGTCGTCCCCGACAGGTCCAAGCGGGTGCGCAACGACCAAGTATATAGGTCGTGCAGAAGTCGTGGGAAAGCAGATTGTGGGTTAAGCTGGTGTGGTGATCGACGTTCAGTTAGAACCGTCACTGCTCAGTGCAGTCCTGGTTGCATTATATCATTGAATCCACAGAGATTTTTTAAAATGGATATCCGCATCTATTCTTACGTTGCTACCCTTCTCTGTCTGTACTGCATAGCAGCCGCTGGTGAGGAACTTGCACCGCCGGGCCTGAAATTGGACTTGAGAAGAATCGGTCGTCATGTGCGCGGTACTGTTACTTCTTTGACTTGACCAGAAATCAAACCAGCCCATTGTACCCAGGCATAGTGGTCTGTGTTCTGTTTTATGCACCTACAATAAAAGCATCTGTACGTAAGCCCAACTGCACCACCGAAGAAATCTCAGCAGGAAATTAATTTGTTTTTTCGAATTACTATCCGTTGCTTCAATTATTTATTCGTTAGTTCTTATTACTAATTTATTACCATGCATTAAGGATTAGTAACTAGTTATTTTCAATAAGTAATTTGAAATAACGAAAACGTAATTCGTAATAACAAATTGGTTTCTCAGTGAAAGTTGTATTTTTGTGGCTTGATTTGGCTTTCGTTCATCTGTCTGAATACTACGAGGCCGTTTGGCAGTGCTCTTGGGAAAGCAGGCGGACAGTTGAGATTCTTGATCCACTCCGTCATGAAGCGTCACTGATCAGTCATTGCACTGATTAATAATGTCATTGCATCCAAACAGGTAACAAGCAAGTGGAACTTCATACCTGCTCTAATGTCTCAATGTTTTTTTCTTCTCTGAACTGTGTAGCAACTGCTGACGAACATGGAAGATCATCGAAGGGCCTGACTGGATCTGATGGGAAAAGAATCGGCCGTTATGCCCGCGGTATGGATACCCGTTTACTTGGCCAGGAATTAAATAATCATTCTAACCTATTCTAAAGTATACCGGTACTGTGCCACAAGACGAGTTATCAGATTGGTCTAGATTGTCGAGAATAAGCTTAGCCTCAGTAATAAAAATTGCGAATTTGAAGCGACTGTTTGTAGAGCGTGATGGGGCCTACTGAACACTAAATCCCGCCTGGCACGGAACACAAGATAAAACGTTACCCTACTATACGTTTTCCCGGGCAATTTCAGCAAAAAAATCCGCTCATTTTCGCCAACACGCATTCACATTCGCACAGATGCTACAGTTCGGCTTGTTTGGGGGTTTCTTTTTCCCTAATCTAGCATTCACATTCGTTTTGGTGCACACAATTTTTGTTAGCTTGGCCGTTCAGTTTCGTTTCCGTCATTTATTTTCGTGTATGGGCTTCCGAGACTACATATCAAACTTCTCAAGTCTAATCAGTGCTCCCTTTATCCAGAACCTCCAGTCAAATTAGAAATCATTGAGGCGGACAGGATATTTTACCTGCCAGTGATTTTCATTTCTGTTCACAGTAAATCTATTCTGGGTGTTTAATTTAGGAGTATTCGAGAAGTTAATGCCGTCGGCCTTTCATTGTTAATCGTCATGTTTGATATAATTCCGGTTCTTTAATAAATGTGTTGGTAATTGTGAATAATTCTTTGGTATCCTATTTTGTGTCTAAGCCTATTTCCTGAGTCAAATCAAAACTTTTTGTTTGCTCTTAGTTGTTTGTACCAACGCTGATCATTTTGTGTTTCATACCTGATTCTTTTCAAAATATATTTACACGTAAAAGTTAACAAAAGCTCAGGGAAACAAAACCATGGTTAGCATTAACATATAAACAGCTAATAACTTGAATCAAAACTTGTTCACAGGTCTTTCTATGGAAAGCGTTAAACATCTTTTCCGTATCCTCTACATATGCTCATTTTTCTGTCAGAATCCGGCCGCAACAACTTTTGTGCGAAGTTACGTTGACAAGAAGCTGTCTCGAGATCCACCGTTAAACCTTTTGTCTCGGAAAATCAGATTTTATATAGGATCAAGAAAGCGCCTATCGCTGGAACGAAAATAATTTCCCACAAGTGAAACGAGATTGCGTGTTGACTAACTTGAATGTGCATGAACGAAGCGACTTTTGGAATTTGAATGAAGTCAAGTAGGCCCTATTCTCCGAAAAAAAATGCCCAATAACGAAATCAAATGCCTACTTTTGATTTTCGAATGTTCGTGGGCACAATCGTGCTTTTTGTAACAAATTTGAATGAGCCTTGTGTTAATTGAACGACATTTTGCCGAAATTGGCAAGGAAAATCTGTATCAAACTGAAATGGAAAAAGTGTTCAAAATGTAGACTCTAAAAACTCCCAGGTCAGGTTGACCCAGAATTGAGTCCCATTCGGCGTGACCTGTTTTTGGGTTCAAAAAATGACCCCCTTTCAGATCGTATTTTACCCTTTCTGGGTCATAATTTGACCCAGAAAAGGGTCACGCCGAATAGGACCCAATTCTGGGTTAATCTGATCTTGGAGGTTTTAGAGTGAAGTCTTGAATGCCCACGAAGTAGAATGACTATAAAACGAACCGGAATTGAAGAGCCAAAATCGTGTGTGCACGAAAACGAACTGAATTCGATAAAATCGAAAATGCAACGCCATAATGCACAGTGTTGACCTTCCTGCATGAATGAGAATGCCTGTTCACGAAACTGAATGTCATTTTTGGCATGGGAAACCCATTGCCAAGTAAGCTTGCACATTTGTGTAGCAGCAATTTTGTGGGTGTCAATCGACTAGACAAGCTCTTTTATGATTATTTGAAACGCTTTTAACAGTAGGAGCCCTTATCCCCGCATGAGCTCGAAAAATTTCATTGAAATTGGAATGACAGATATTTTTGCTCACTGAATATATTAGGCCCTATTAACTGTTTTGTATCAATTGTCCTCCCTGAGAGGTCGCAAAAGGTAGTCTTTGCATGGCAAAAAACCAGGCAGTTCAGGCAGAATTCGTGCGAAAGTAGAGGGACAGTTCCCTTAATTTTCCTTTTTATTAGTTAACTACTGAATAGTGCAATGGCTGTTTCTGGCTAAGAATGTCATGGTGCCGTACATTTCAATTGGCGCAGATGAAATAAAGTCTTCACAGTAAAAAAAATAAGAATAGGCCAAAGATAAAATGAGTTTGAAAGTTCTAAGACGATAAGGTTTTCTGTTTGTTAATGTTGCCCGGTTAAGATCTACCTTTCAGAAGCTTAATTTTTTGGGGGGGGGGGGTGGAGGGGTGGGGGTCAATGCCCTATAGACCAGTTCTTTAAAGATGGGCCACGTTATTTAAATCTGGTCAGCGGCTATCCTTGTGGATCGCAGCAAGTATTGGTCGTAGAAAACAAACCAAATCAGTTACCTGCTCAGCATCAAGTCCACAACTGACTCCCTTGGCGTGGCAAACTATAGAAATTGCTTTGAGCATAACCCATGTGCAGCCGACTCGGTACAGAAGTAAAAAATCGTAGGTTAAGCGCATGCGGCTAGGCCTACCGCAAACAGACGGTCGCTCGTTGCGTGTACATCGATAAAATTGCCAGTAACGACGTTTTACAAGGAAATGTGCAAAGACATACTTTGAAATCCCTCTGTTTTTCAAGGAAGGCGAAAATGAGACCTATGGAAATGAAATAAATGAGATAAAAGTTGGGTTTTTGAAAGACGAATCGAAAAACAGGAATGTCCGTGTTCAAAAACCTGGATCTTCCCTCAGCTGTTATTATGCAATGACTATAACCGTGCAAAAACATTCACAACCGTCTGAAATAATACGGGCGATTCACAATAGCGCGCCACCAAGAGTTTGCAACACGTTGGCCAATCATAACGCACGAAATTTGTCGATCCTTTTGCAGACGCGCATTGGGTCGACAAATTTCGCGCACTGTGATTGGCCAACGCGTTGCAAACTCTTGGTGGCGCACTATTGTGAAACGGCCGTATTCCAAAACGATTACCGGTATATATGTATCATGTTTATTGGGCCGCACGCTGCTTAGCCTTATCCCCAAGACGCGATTGTACCTCCTAACGACTCACAAAATAGGCCAGCTCACTTGATCGCATTAGTCTTGAAAATCTTTCAGTCTTGGCTCTCAGAGGGAACGAGTCGCCATTGCGAAAGCGTTTCTATAAGTCATGCGACGGTTGTAAACACAGTCACTATTTAATCTTAGGAGTCTATGTCGTTATATCCACATACATTACAAAATGGATCTTCATATCTGTTCTTATGTTGCAATCTTTGCCTCTCTGTTCTATATAGCAACTGCTGACGAATTCGGAGGCCCGCCGGGCCGGGAAGGATTACACGGCGATACAATCAACCGTTATGTGTGCGATATGGGAACCTTTTTAAAAACATTACATTTTGTACACCAGTTTAGCTTTCACAGATCGCCGTTTGCCTACACACGCACAAATTTGAAAAAAATATGAAAAATAGGACAAGTGTATTGGTCTGCGTCATGAAATTCTTTATGAAATGTGAAGCATGGTTGCAGCTCTCTACCGTCAGAGCAGAAAAATAATTGTGACTAAAACTTTACTGTTTGGGTACCAGTGTGCCATTTAGATTACTTGTATAAAGACACTGAGCAGTCAAATAATATCCATCCGCCCATTCAACAGTACACAATACACGCATGAGTCGTTTACACATACACAATATTTGAAACCCTGTAATTGTCGGTCTCAGCTTAGCGATGATCCTTTCTCATCACAAAAAGTTTTCAAAGTTGAAACGCAGGAAAGAAACATTAACTCAGGAATTCTGCACTATTAAAACGAAGAAATCTTTCATTAAAAGATAGCTCGTAGAAAAACTGGAACAGATGTATCTATTGAAAACAAACTTGGAAAAAATAGACTTCACCTTTTCAAAATTATACTTGATGGCACTCCAGGGCTTTTGAACTTTTTTTTGGGGGGGGGTAATAAATGGCACTCGTAAATAAGAATTTAGCATCGTGTTAATTTCACTTTCAAAGAACAGTTGATCAGGCGATATCACGCCATGTTGACCAATATCGCCAAAGAAGCCCCGTCTGCATACACTGGAACAGGAGGAAAATACGTTGGCAATAAAGTAAACTCACCGAAAGCCGCCACGCGTCATTACATGCAGAGACGGATAAACCTCATTGTTGGCCTTCGCACGCAATGTCTTGTCTGTCCTGTTGTACGAATGAATGGATCATAAAGCAAATGGACCCCCAGCTCGAACCTGGGAAATGAATGATTTTATTTTGAGTTTAACTTCTGCAAAAATCCCACGCCAATTTTTTTGGCCCTAGCTTGACAGCTAGATGGATGCCATATTCACAAAGGATCTGCTATATCATGCGCGAAATATGGTCACCTCTTACTCGACTTTGTTTTGAAGTACATCGTTCCAAGAGGTTTTAGAGTTATCAGTTTGTGTAGCTTGCGGGGTGCAAAATATGGATCCAGAACCAAATTTTCGAGGGGGACAATTTTTTTTGTTGATAAGGGACGACAATTTGGAAATGTTTTCATGTAATCTTAATGTCCCCTTCTGAGGGATTAGCCTTCATTTAGGGGCTTTTTACACGCGTTTAAGGGAAGGGAGATAAAACATAGCTAAAAACTCGTCTTTACGTCATTTTACAAAAAAAAATGGTTTGCCCCGTTCTATCCCCTCGCACTTGACTAGTACGAGACATTGCCTTTACCCATGGGTAGAGAATTCTTCTCACAGGGGGGGGGGTGATTTCTGAAAGCTCAGCACGGCCTCCATCCCAGGTGAGATAGTGACGCCAGCAAGTGCGCAGGCTAAGAGTATGTACAGTCAGGGATTTGAAAAGTAGGGGAAGATTATATTGCTAATCCCACAGGTCAAAACGTGGGAGGTATATCCGCGAGGTGATATACAAAAAAGAAATCTTTGCCTATCAAGCTAAAATGAAAGAAGCGCATCAGTTCCCTCGGTCAGACAAAATACATGTATAATCGTTAAATTGGACATAGTCTAAATGTACTGTATGTTATCAGTTTTCGAAATGTTTCATTTTAGGTAAGGTTGAAATTCATTTCACTTAACCAAACCAAGAAATGCAAGTACTGTATCAAACATAGAATTTTTTCCGACTGACATTGTAATAATGTGAGAATGCAAGTTCTTTGTCGTAGAACTTCAGTCGAAATGTACTGTTGCGGCTGTAGTATGATTTGGTAACATAATGAAACCCGAGCTGGACCAAACGAGGGAGCAATTTTCCTTGCAACGAAGGCTCCTTTTGTTGAACTGAACTTCGCTGGTTCACGTACAACTATNNNNAAAATGCACACGTTACGGTCGCGTTGCTACCAGCAAAATGAAAACTCCCCACCAACATGGCTCTTTTCAACCAACCCACGAGGGGATTCTTCTACTCAAGGCGCATTAATCGAATTTCAACTTACCTGACGACCGAGGTGTGCGCGGCAGGGAAACTTTCTAAACTTGATTAGGCATTAAACGAGTCCAACTTGTCTTATTGTGGTGTTATGTATGAGTACGAGTACGGGAAAATGTTCATTAGAGTGCCATTATACGAATACATTTCCATGCATACGTTTACAGGGTAAAGTACTGAAGAACGAGTACGAGTACTAAAACGTCGTCATCATGCCTACAAAACGGATCTTCATATCTGATGTTATGCTGCAATCTTTTCTTGTCTGTTCTATATAGCAGCTGCTGACGAATTCAGCGGGCCACCGAGCCGCAAAGGATTAAACGGGAATACAATCGACCGTCATGTGCGCGGTAAGGGGACTTTTTAAAACCTCATTAGGAATAACACAATCATTTCTTATTGTTTTTGCTGGGTTTTTGTACCTGGCATAGAAGTCAAGTATCTTTCCACAAACATTAGTAATTTTTTCCGCACGAGTACGGGAAAATGTTCTTGAGGGTTCGATTATACGAATACATTTTCATGTGTACCAGTACAGAGTAAAATATAGGTACTGAAGCACGAGTTCCAGTAATAACCCCCAGTCAGAATGCCTACAAAATGGATCTTTATATCTGCTCTGACGTTGCAATCTTTTCTTGTATGTTCTATACAGCTGCTGACGAATTCAGAGGGCCGCCGCCGGGCTGGAGAGGATTAAACGGGGATACAATCGGCCGTCAAGTGCGCGGTATGGTGACATTTTTAAACCTCTTTAGGAATAACACAATAATTCATTATTGTTTTTTGCTCGGTTTTTTGTTCCCGGGGATAGTGGTCGGGTACCTTTCCACAAACAAAAATACTAGTACCTTTTCCATTTCTGTAAGAGTACGAGTACGGGAAAATGTTCTTGAGAGTGCGATTATACGAGTACATTTTCATGCGTACGAGTAGCCTACAGTGTAAAGTACTCGAGCACGAGAACTAAAACCCAATCATCATGCCTACAAAACAGATCCTCATACCTGATCTTATGTTGCAATATTTTCTTCTCTGTTCTACATAACAGCTGCTGACGAATTGGGATTGCCGCCGGGCCGGAAAGGATTTAACGGGGATACAATCGACCGTCATGTGCGCGGTATGGTGACATTTTTTAAACCTCATTAGAAATAACACAATCATTCCTTATTGTTTTTTGCTCGGTTTTTGTATCCGGGCATAGTAGTCGAGTACCTTTCCACAAACACAAATACTAGTACCTTTTCCATTTCTGTAAGAGTGCGAGTACGGGAAAATGTTCTTGAGAGTGCGATTATACGAATACATTTTCATGCTTACGAGTACAGAGTAAAATACAGGTACTGGAGCACAAGTTCCAGTACTAAAACCCAGTCAGAATGCCTACAAAATGGATCTGTATATCTGATCTG